>QANZ01052160.1:0-27049 GCA_003254925.1 Chamaecrista fasciculata | reverse complement strand
ATACTATATATAATTTATAATTTATATTAATTTAAAATAAAATAATTCGACTCTATTTACATTTTAGTCTATGATATAAAATATATAATTCAGACGCCAAAAATATATATTTTGGTCTCTCCTCCAGTATATATATGGGTATACGAGAGAGACAGATAGTGGAAGAAGAGTGGATGGTGCGATGTGCTCATGCGTGAAGATCAACGGTCATATTATTACCCGCAAAAAGACAAACCGTTTTGATTAATATATAATTTTTGGTCCCACATTTTTTTCGTGGATAACATTTTGGTCCTTCAATTTATTTTTTAGAGGAAAGTTTGCAATATAGAAACCCAATCGTTGATGAATGCAATTTTTTACGGGTCAAGAGATATATTTCACTTTCGTAAGGACCGACTCGTTCAATTTATATAAAATTATAGACCAAATGGTATGTTTTTAAAAATTTTCATGTTATTTACATTTTGGTCATTTCATTTCATTACATAATACTACTCCAACCTTCATTACAAATATTCACATCTAGCACAAATTCCGAGACAATTTCATTACCATTTCATTTCATAACCACCACAACCAAAAAGTCAAAATATTATTTTTTTATTTCTATCTATTTCCATTATCAATTATCAATTCTACCCCTATACAATTTAAAAAAACCCATATATTTATTTCAACCAACCACAATCATTACATACCCTTTTTCATAATTTCACATCCTATTTTTTTCATTACATCTCAAACTAATCCAAACACCATTTTCATTACATTTTCATTACATAATTTTCTCATTACCATTTCATTATATAAAATCATCATTTCATTACCTACTTCTAATCCAAACACACCCCAAATGTCTTCCAAGTTCTATCCTCCTTTCACTCCCCATGGGGTTTGAATTTCTTATCCCTTCAAGTCTCTTTCGTTGTGTTTTTTGAAAAAAAAGAACAAATATTTAATAAAGTAACAATGCAATCGAATAAAATGACAAAAGTGGTAAACTAATTTTATCTAGGCGCTTTATGAAACGGTATCTAATCTATTATCTTAACAAAACAATGTCGCAGTCCGCACACGTGTTGGCCAGCGATTGGGAGTGACAATGGTTTGATTATCCGGAGGCGATAGGGAGCTGCCACGTGTCTTTATTTTTTTTTTTTCCAAATCTCAGCTAAGTTAAACAATGAAGCAAGTGGAAAAATCTGAAATGAATCTCAATCACCCGCGCAAATTTAATCAAGCCCTATCGCTCCCTCCGTTTGAAAGTTGACACATGTCGCACCGAGAATCCATCATCACCACCAACCATGTACTCCTACATTGGCTATCGATTTTCAGAGAAAAAAAAACCGAGCCCCTGCAATTTTCCCTCACTCTCACTGAACTCTCCATCCACTGCGCTTTTGCTCGACGAATTTCGTTCCCGACATCGACGATTGTCGTTGACCGGTTGACTTCCGGTGGCCGTTTGCGGTGAGTGTCGGGTTGAGTTAGTGATTTCGTTATTTATTCGTCGTTGTCTCTTGAAATTGTCAAATGAAAATTTTTTTCATTCAGTTTAGGTTGTTTGTCTTCGGTGCTGAGTTCTCGCCGGCCGCCATTACCTCGCCTTCAAATCTCAGTTCCGGTAACCCTTTGACCCATATGTTTTCTCCTTTAGTTTCGCATGTCAGTTCCGATGATAAGTGGTTATTTATTCGGCGTCTTCCCTTGAAATTGACAAATGACAATTTTTTCCATGATGTTTTGGTTGTCTGTATTTGTTTTTGTGTGACATTGGACTGAAATGAACGTCTGTGTGTATGAGTGATAGAGCCATTCGAAACCCTTAAAATCACAGCATAGCAGAGCAGACAGTATTTTCCTACTTTGCGCTTTCCAAGTCCGTTTCAAATTAGGGGAGGCTTATGAATAATTTTTGGTTCAATTGGGTGGGGTAGGCATTGCTGTGTTTATATCTATGCTGTACATTGTGTGCTGTGAACAGATGACTTCTTAATCCTTGGCTGGTTTGTCCATTGAAATTATATTTTGGTTCAACAAACTATAGTTTGGTTCTTTTGTTTATTTTGGTAGGTGTTGGTTAAGAATCTCATATTTTGCTTCAACAAAGTATATTTTGCTTCAACAAACTATAGTTTGGTTCTTTTGTTTCTCTGCTGATTGGATGTCCTTAGTTCAATTCTTGATTCATTGTAATTGTAATTCCAATAGTCCGCTGACTATATGGTCTGATTTGTTGCTTTCTTCATGACATTGTATGTTGCAAGTTTAGTGTCCTTCTGCAACTTTGGGTTGGCTGATAGATTCTTGACATGTATGTAATTTGGTTAGACAATTTTTGGTGCAGGTTAAGCATGTGATTTTAAGTTAGACAATTTTTGGTGCAGGTTAGGCATGTGATTTTAGGTTAGACACTTTCTGGTGCAGGTTAGGCATGTGATATTGGTTGGTTTGTGTTTTATACGTTGAGTATATTGATTGTTTTGTAGGTTTCTTTTTTTCATAATAAAAGTGACGTAGGATAGATTGTAGTTTTATGCTCTCAACTACATATTTATGCTCTGAACTTATTGTGGTGGAAACACTTACTTAATTATGCGGTCAACGACATGGTTAGATTGTAGTTTTACATTCCAGCCCCTATAACATTATTAGGCCAATGGCATGTGGCCTCCTACTAAATAGGGTTATACGTTAACAGACAACGTACAACATAAATGAGATCAACAAGTTAATAAACTCAGATGATGGTAATAGACAATTAGTGTTGGAGTGTTGCGTACAGCATCGAGTCGTGTTTAGGTTAGGAAATAGTGTTCGTATGTAATATACAAAACTCCCGTCGCCGTTGCAAGCCATGGAAGATCAACATCAACTCATGCATCATCACATGATGCGACCACGTAAGTTGCTTCAAAAAGAAGCAAGACTGAGAAGAAGAAATATCCTTTTGCAGAAACGAGGTCATAAGTTGAGAGGTACATTTTCACATTCATTGTTAAGTATTTGTAATTGTTGGATTATTTTGGCAATGCGTCTCTACCAGATTATGAATTTGTTTTCACTACTTCACCCCCCTTTAATAGATTGCGAGCCTTCTAATGGACAAAAGAATTGTTCAGCATCTCCTCTAGACATAACACTAGGTTCATCAAGCCAATTGTCAATGGAAAGTCCACTTTCATGTTTAACTGCTCCAAATTTAAATATGAATCATGGACTTATTCAGCCAAGCAGAGGTATTAACCTGGTTTTGCTGTTAATTAACTACTCACTCATGCAAATTGATTTCTGACATTCCTATTTGCAATCAGCAAGCTTCAGTTTGGCTACTGTCCAAGTTAATAATTATTCAGTAGTTGCTGGTGGTAAATATATGCAACCCCATATTACAAGCCTCAATTGTAGGATGACAAGCTCATCACAGTTGACTCATGCCCTGGATAAAGTTCCTCCAGTATGCAATAGGGCAACTATAAGTATGTATAATTTAGTTGTATTACTATCCTGCGCCTCTAAACCGATTTTCCCATCCAGTCTAATATTGGATCCTCTTTTTATTTTGATGCAGCAAACTCCAGTTCCCCGACTGTTCGAGCTACAAATAAGATGATTTTTTGTGGTGATCAATCTCCAACATCCCAAAATATTGGACAAATTTTTGCTTTTACAAATGCATCTGAGATTGCAAATTCTACTGTGCAGTCTAATTCACAAGCAACCCAAATAAATGTTGGAACACACATTACCCAAAGAACTTTGAGTATGCTTCTAACTTCACCATTATTTAAATATCTACTATTATAAATATTAGGTACTGAGGTTATTTTGCATGCATAGTGCTTTCTGCTATCAAGATTCATAAAAGTTTTTACATTAAATGTGATTTCCAACAGATGAAGTTCTTCATGGTGAAGTTAGACATAAAAGAACGATGGTCCATCCACAAAAGCAAGTTCAGAGGAGGAAACCGAATGGTATGACAAAATTCCGATCTTCTACAACACTGTACCACTTTTTCTAAATAATTCATGACTCGATGATACCTTAATAATTTATATATGTTCCTTTATGCTTTTACAGCCACATAGGGCACTGCTTCTAATATGTAACCTACTAATAATAATGTAGGTAGTGACCGTGAAAATGAGGCTGTGGTTGCTACAATAAATTTGAAGCAGAGCCTACATGACAATTCACCAAGGAATCCCCTTTCAAATCTGACGACCTCATCTTTAAATCGAAGGGCTTTCTTGCTACAACCAAACAGAGGTTTGTGTCTGTCAACTATTTCACTTTGAAGATCTATTGCACTTTCAACATCTATTTCACTTTGAATATCCAATTCTCTACACTTGGATGATATAGTTTGATTTTGTGCCTTTCAGAATTTCCCTGCAATAGTTCAAGCAACACCCAACATAAATATGGTAAATCTCATACCCAACAACCAAGCAGTTCAGCAAATGTGCGCCCACCTTTTGGCGAAAATAATGACACTCATTTCAACCACACAATGCAAACACCGACTGAAATCTACCCTGTTGTAGGTAAACAAAAATCGTTCCTCTCTTCAAGTTGTATTTAACTTATACTCATCTATCCACCAAGCTGCAAAGTGTCTCTTATTGTTGTAGATTACCACGACATAGGAGACCCAACTTCTATATGTCCATTTTGTGGAGCAAAGCTGTGGGAGGATGAACGCGTTAGAAATCAAAGGAATACCTCATCACCTAAGTTCTATATATGTTGTGGGTGTGGCAAGACAAAACTGCCTCCGTCAAAAGAGCCACCCCCATTGCTTAAGCAGTTAGTTTTGGACTCCACCAATCCAAAGAGCAAACACTTTGTGGAAAAGATTAGAGCCTACAATACAATGTTTTCATTCACATCTATGGGAGGCAAAGTAGATAGGAGTGTAACTGATGCACGAGGGCCTTATTCATTCAGATTGCATGGTGAAAACTACCACCTCTTGGGAAGCTTGCTTCCAGTTGAAGGTCAACGTCCAAAGTTTGCACAGTTATATATATATGACACAGAAAATGAAGTCAACAATCGCATTTCAGCTGTCAGGTATTTACTTCTATCTTAAATTTTCATTGTCAAATTTGGATCATTCTTATGGTTCAGTGTTTCATCTTGAGTAAAACTGCATTTTAATAGCCATGAAGGATAATTTTAACATTGACGTCTCTGCTAACCTTCCCACCAAAAAATCCCATTTCATTCTTCCTCATAGGATACATTTGGGAAAGAGTTGTCTATTTAAATTTCCTGCAATTAAATGTGGGTCTCATGTTTTCTCATTTCCACAGTTCATCCACAGAAGAGGGTAGTCACTTAGACAGAGAGATTGTGACACACTTGAAAGCCATAATTGATGAGTTCAATCCATTTGCAAAAGCCTTCAGAATGACAAGTCAACTTTTTCGGGAAGGCAACCATGAGCAATTGAAACTTCGACTCATTAAGAAGAGGAATCACGATGGCAGGAATTATAATCTTCCTACATCATCGGAAGTTGCTGCATTAGTTGTTGGTGACCTGGATATGAATTCTGGCAATAGAGATATTATTGTCCAAACACAAGATGGAAAGTTGCAACGTATTTCTGAGCTTCATCCATCATACCTCCCAATGCAGTACCCACTGATATTCATATATGGTGAAGATGGATATAGAGAAGACATCCCACATGATGGTCCTCACGGCAAACGAACACGAGTTACATTGCGTGAATTCTTTGCATACCTACTTCAAGAGCGCGATAGTGACCATGGAATTTTGTTGTATTGTAGACGGTTGTTGCAACAGTTCATTGTCGATGGATATACAATGATTGAAGCACAACGTCTTTTGTTTATTCGATTGAATCAAAAGCAACTGCGATGTGAACTATATAGCTGCTTAACTGATGCGCTCCTTCAAGGGGATAGGACTACGTCATCACTTGGTAAACGAATTATCCTTCCGGCAAGCTTCACTGGAGGAAGTAGATATACTGGGCAGAATTTCCTCGATGCAATGACAATCTGCAAATGGGCTGGGTGTCCAGACCTCTTTATCACCTTCACGTGCAACCCAAACTGGCCTGAAATTCAACGATATGTGCAGAGAAGAGGCCTTCGACCCGAGGATAGACCAGATATTCTTTCAAGAGTGTTCAAGATCAAATTGGGCCACTTAATGAAAGACTTGAAAAATGGCATATTTGGTCGTACTCGGGCAGGTGTGGAAATCTAACTTCACTGTTTTCTCTTTGGGGATTAGTTGTTTAGCCTTTTTTATGGCATTGCTACATCACTTTTACAAACTTTCCGACAATACTTTAAATATGTAATCTGTTCACTTTAATGTCAAATATGGCTCACCGCAATCAACTCTTAAGACGTATCTCACTAACCATTATCAGTCCTTAAATTTTAAATTCCTTACCCACTTAGCTGCTAATGTTACCATTGTAAGTCAATTATTCTTAGTGTTTATACTTCTTGCTCTTAAACTAAACTGTCCATATATTATTTTGCAGTATTCTACACTGTTGAATTCCAAAAACGAGGATTACCGCATGCGCACATTCTGCTATTCTTATATCCAGAGGATAAATTCACAACCGCAGAGTACATTGATCGAATAATTTGTGCTGAAATACCTAACAAGGAGTTCAATCCAACATTGCACAAGAATGTGGAAAACTTCATGATCCATGGACCCTGCGGCTTTGCAAATCGGTGGTCACCTTGCATGATTGATGGGAAATGCAGCAAACATTTCCCAAAGAAATTTGTCAAAAAAACAAAGGTTGATGAAGAAGGTTTTCCAGTATACAGGAGACGCGACAATGGTGTGGCTATTTTGAAAAATGGAACCAAGTTAGATAATAGATATGTGGTCCCTTACAACCCATATCTCTTAATGAAATACCAAGCTCACATCAATGTTGAATGGTGCAATCAGTCAAGGTCCATCAAGTACTTATTTAAGTACGTCAATAAAGGCAATGACAGAGTCACCGCAGCTTTGTACAGTTCCACTGAAGATTCTAATGCATCAAAAGTCATTGATGAAATCAAATCTTTCTGTGACTGTAGATACATATCTGCATGTGAGGCAGTTTGGAGAATTTATTCCTTTGATATTCACTATCGGCTTCCTTCAGTTGAAAGGTTAAGTTTCCACCTTCCAAATCAACAAGTCGTTGTTTATGAAGATGGAGAGACTCTTGACACAGTTGTTAATAAACATCAACTGAAAGAGACAATGTTCACTGCATGGATGAAAGCAAACGTCGAGTTTCCTGAGGCCAAGGACCTTACATATGCTGATTTCCCATCTTCTTTTGTTTGGAAGTCTCAATTGCACAAATGGGAAAGAAGAAAACAAGGATTTTCATTAGAGAGATTGCACAATGTCCCACCAAACTGCGGTGAAGCTTTTTACCTTAGAATCTTACTTAATAAGGTAAAAGGACCTACATGTTATGAAGAGATAAGGAAGATTAATGGAGTCACATATGAAACCTTCAAAAAGCTTGCTTTGCATTGGAATTAATTGACGATGACAAAGAGTTCATTCAAGCAATTGAGGAAGCATCCCATTGGGCTTCAACATGCTATTTACGAAAACTGTTTGTTACCATGCTCCTTACCAACACAATGTCAAGTCCAGAAGTTTTGTGGAATAAAACATGGCATCTGCTTGCTGAAGATTTCACCTACCAATTGCAAAATGGTCTTCAACTCCAAGGTATTATCTACTGCCTTTCCTGCAATTAAATGATTATTACTTGCTGCCTTTCTGATTGACCATTATAATGAACTTAGACTTCTTTTAACAACTGCTTTTGGTTTATATTTTTGCTTAAACTGCTGCATGCATCTGATGGCACACCTGATGGTTTGTTTCATCCGCCTGCTGAAATTTAGTCAAAGCAGCCTTATTTTTTGCATTTGAATAACTGCTTATTTTACACTTTCTTCACAATGTCAACATACTTCTTCATTAATCTGTCCTGCTTTAGTCTTATTAACTCTACTCAACTACTGTGCAATTTAGCTTTTACCTTCATTTAGCTTAATTTAGCATAATTTGACTTATAGCATTCTCCCATAATCTATTTAAATTGTCAGCACCTCACATTATTTTTATGAACTTTATACAGAAATACACGTCACTGATGATGACAAAAAGAACTTTGCTTTATTGGAAATCAAGAAGCTACTTTCAAGCAATGGCAAGAGCTTAAAATATTATCCTCCAATGCATATCCCAGAAGGAAGCTGTCTACATGAAGTGCACAACAAACTCATAATGGATCAACTTAACTATGACAAAGTAGCATTGAAGGTGGAATCTGAAGAGTTAATAAATAATATGACAGAGGAGCAAAGGTCTGCATTTGAGTCAATAATAAAAGCCATCAATGAGAAGGCCTCAAAGATTTTCTTCTTAAATGGATATGGAGGAACAGGCAAAACATATGTATGGAAGGCTTTATCGGCAACAATTAGAGCACGAGGAGAGATTGTTCTCAATGTAGCATCAAGCGGCATTGCATCATTGTTGCTTCCAGGTGGAAGAACTGCCCACTCCCAATTCAGCATTCCTTTGCAAATAACTGATGAATCAATGTGCAATATAAAATCAGGCTCTCCCTTAAGTGAATTGATACGAAGAACCACATTGATCATATGGGATGAAGCTCCAATGGTCAAGAAACAATGTTTCGAAGCTGTCGACAGAACTTTTCGTGATCTACTTCGTGAATATAATCCAAACAATGAACACCTGCCATTTGGAGGCAAAATCATTGTCTTCGGAGGAGATTTTAGGCAGATTCTTCCAGTAATACCTAAAGGCTCAAGATCTGATATCGTGCATCATTCTTTGAATTCCTCTTACATTTGGGATTATTGTCAAGTGTTGACATTATCAAAGAATATGCGGTTGCAGTCTATGAATGCATCTCATTCTGATGATGAGTTAAAAAAGTTTGCCGAATGGATTCTTAATGTTGGTGATGGAAAATTGAACGAGCCAAATGACGGAGAAGCTGAAATTACCATCCCAGATGAGTTACTACTAACAGACTACAATAATCCTTTGGAGTCAATTGTCAACTCTACATATCCCAACTTGGTGCAGAATTATAATGATCCGCATTTTCTTAAAGATAGAGCAATTCTGGCTCCGACATTAGAGGCTGTAGAAAAAATAAATGACTTCATTCTCTCTCAAGTTTCCGGTCCTGAGACAACTTACCTAAGTTCAAATTCAGTTTGCAAGGCATCCGATGGAGACAACCAGCAAAGTTCTTTATACACTACAGAATTTCTTAATAGTATTAAATCTTCTGGCCTTCCAAACCACAAGTTGACCCTAAAGATTGGTGTTCCCGTCATGCTTCTGAGGAATATTGACCAATCTGCGGGTCTATGTAATGGGACACGGTTAATTGTAACCCAGTTGGGCTCTCATGTCATCGGAGCAACTGTGATGAATAACAATAACTTCGGTCAACAAGTTTTGATTCCTCGGATGAATTTGAGTCCATCAGATACAAAATGGCCATTTAAACTACAAAGACGACAATTTCCATTGACTATTTCTTATGCTATGACTATTAACAAAAGTCAAGGACAGTCGTTGGAAAATGTTGGCCTCTATCTTCCAAAATCAATCTTCACTCATGGGCAACTCTATGTTGCACTCTCAAGAGTGAAAAGTAAAAGTGGTTTAAAAATCCTAATTCATGACAAAGATAACATGCCACTAAAAGTCACTAATAATATAGTGTACAAAGAGGTATTCCAAAATATTTGTTAATTCATGGTCAACTAAAAATAAGGTAAATCTATACAACAAACTTCATTGGGATGTTATAATATTTATAACCTACAATGACTTCCCGAAAAAGCACACTTCTAACCATAGAGCTATTTAGGCGAAATTTATTATTAGATTTAAGTTTGCATCATCAAGATTATTGCACTATTCATTCATTTTAATATTTAACATTTCACCTCATTTGTGCAGATTAGATCTGAACACCATGCCTCAAAAAATCCACAGTATAGCAGAATTGAATCCAAGCAAAGAAATGTGGAGAATAATAGTTAGAGTTCTTAGACTATGGACTACCCAATACTTCAATTCCCCAACCACCATCAAATCTATTGAAATGGTGCTTTTGGACAAAAGCGTAAGTTCCCTCTTTTCGCTGAATATTTATGCATTTTATAATTTATATGTAGACATTTAAAACATTGTCAATTTCAAAACTTGTGCCATTTAAATTTTAGCACCTACTCCCATTTAATTTCTTTTGTACTGTCAGCATGCATATTCTATAAATACTCTGTCTACTCTCCCAATTACATACTAAATCCGCCCTAAAATTTTAAACTACATTCTCACCAAGGCCTTCAAAATCTTGCTACTTTTATGTTTCACTCTTTGTAGCATAAAGTTGGAAGACGATTTTAAAGGATGTTGATACCCAATTTTTAGTTCACCTTACAATCTTAATTTTGTTTTAGGTACGAATATTCTGCTATGTAAATGCAGTTTTTTTATTCATAACTATGGTTTTAGGTACAATTATCTTAAAAAAAACATTTTCAGTTCTACTCTTCCCTGTACTTTATTGACCTTCTACCTTTCACTGAATTTGAAGCCTATTCGACATTATATAATCTCCATTTTTATTTCTCTGTTTAACAAATAATAATGAGATCTCTCTTATTCCCTCAAAATTTTGCAGAGAAATAAGATACAAGCTTCAATAGAGAAACCTGACTTGGACAAGTGGCTGCCACTGCTGATTGAAGGCCAAACTTATCAGATTGAGACTTTTATGGTGCAGCCCAATCATGGAAATTACAAGACCACCCACCACACATTTAAAATCCTTTTCAATAAAATCATCACTGTTAAGAAAGTGGAAGCTGAAATTGACCACCATGCCTTTGATTTTCTCCCATTTGACCAAATATTATCATGCACTGCTACTGAAAGCTTCTTGATAGGTAAGAAATGTAACTCTCCTTATATGTCTTGAAAATCCATTATACTGCTGAATCAAAATTAATTAATTTGTAACCATGCTTATTTTGTAGATGTTATTGGCATTTTGAAACACTACAGTCCATCAAAGGAATATACAAAAAAGGGCATCACAAACAAAAGGCTTCCAATTGTGCTAATGGATGACAAGTATGTTTTATTTATATATGCAGTCCCTATAATTTTCATATCTACAGAATAACCACAACAATATTGATATATATCTTTGTACAGGCAGAAGGAGGTGCATTATACTTTGTGGGATGAATATGTAGATCAATTTGAAGAGTTCTTAAGTCAATCCACTGGAGAACCTATTACCATCGCCTTCAATTTGGCCCGAATGAAAACTTATGAAGGTTTTAATTCCTCCAATAATTAAAAATTAAAAATTGACATTATTTCTACTAACATTTATAAACAATATTTACTTGACATAGGCACGGTGCAACTAACAAACTCCTACACTGCTACCAAAATGTTCTTCAATCCAGACATTGCTGAATCCGAAGCCCTCCTAAACAGGTAACCTGTTAAAACCTCATATTTATTCATTTCAACATTAAATACGCACCCTCAATCACTTAAATTTGGTTACCAATTTTTCAGAGTTCGCAACTGCAACATTGACACACTGACACCCACACAATCAGAGAAATCCGCATCTAGAGTTCCCAGCATTGAGGAAGAAGTCACTAGTGGGGCGAAAAAATATACCTTAGCTGACATCAAAAATACAACTCAGGTACTATTACTCCATATCATAACCTATATTTCAATAAACACTTAAATTATTTCTCATACATATGCAACATTCCTTTCAGTGTGGCACCTACCTCACCCTTGCAACAGTTGAAAAGATTGAAACAACAAACAACTGGTATTATGATGCATGCAACAAATGCGCACGAAAAGTTCTGATTCTGCCAACCGGCATCACATGCACTACCTGCAATAGTGCACCTAATAAAATAATTCCAAGGTATCTTTAGTAATAAATTGCAATTGAACTCCATTTCAATTATCAATAACTGAGTTGAAGCATTCTTTAATTTAATAAACATCTAAATTTCGTAATCAGGTTCAAAATTCAGATTGCCGTCTCAGACCACACCGGTGTAGAATCATTTCTTATCTTTGACTGGGAAGCTGTTGTCAGTATTGGCAAAACAGCCCAAAAGCTGATGGATGGACTAATAGCAGTGAGTCCCTTACACAAATACACTTTTATTGCATGCTAAACTACACTAATAACTTTGCCTTTTCATTAACAATCTACTTCTCCTTTAATTTTTATCCAGGAAGGTTCTCCAGAATCATTTCCAGATGACTTGGACATCTTAGTTAATAGACGCTTCATATTCAAAGTTGAAGTGACTACCTATAATATTGAGAGAGGAAGCCAAACCTTCATAGTTAAAAAGATGTCTGACAATGTAAAGTGGATTCAACAATTTCAAAACTCTGAAACTATTTCTCAGGTGCAATTTCTTACCTCCCATTTTAAATAATACAATTGCTGCAACTACAACATATATTCATCATTCATCTCATTGCTCAACAGTCTTGGCAAGCGGGAACCTCACACACTCAATCTTCTGAAAAACCAATGCAGGCTAACAGTGTAAGTACCTCTTCCAATTTTGTAATGGTTTGCCTTTAATTTGGTGATGCCTTTGTAGAGATTTCATGTTTAAGCTCCAATAGAGTTTACTTCAATGCTTTTTTAATCACAACCCACATACAAATTTCATTTTCGGCATGGCATATTTATTATATCAGATCTGCTGCCTCAAAATTGCTATTTATGCTCATTAATTCTGCTGCCCACTCTTCTATTTATTACCCGGTAGCTTTAATAACGCCACCTCTATAATGACTTGACTTAAATTCATGTTTACTTGCTGCTATTTAAGGCGTATGGTTACAACTCCAATCTTTGGTTTATAACGTTTAATATACAACAGTCACAAATTCTGACTTTAAATTATGACATAGTCCTTTGGATCATTGCTGAAACATGCTATTTACTGTGTATTTCATGTCATGGATTTGACTCATTCAACTTGGATGACTCTGCTGAAACATGTTATTTCCTGTCTATTGCATAGTCCTTCAAATTATAATTCATGTTAGTTTGCTTTCACTTTCAATAGTTCAGCTGAAGTTCTCTGCAACAGTTATGAAATTTTCTTTGTTTCTAAGGTTCCTTAATTTGTGCTTGGTGTCTCAACTTAATTGGAAACTGACCATGCTTCTTAACAATACCTTTACATTGGTTTTAGTATTGATTTTGCTTGAAGTGTCTATTGCCATTTTTTGGAAATCTATTACAAATTTCGTTTCATATTCCTTTTCTTTTCAATTTCGAATGTGCCTTTTGCTTTCTAACAAGTATTTTATACAACTCAACATCAGTTGCTTGATAATGTAAAATTACTCATTCCCAGCTATTTATTAACTAATGCTGCCTTTGCTCACTTTAGATTCACATGCATCAATTCAATTCTTGCATTTTAACTTTGACTTTCTCATTGTCAAATTCTAAACTCAAATATGCTAACTAAGTATCTGCTGCTATGTAACCAATGCTGCACTCCTTTCTTGCATCAATACTGCTTCTTTTCATGTCAATAAACTCATGTTTTTCCTTAAAATATTTCACTCTTAGGATGCTGGCTCCATTTGCATTGAAAACAACCCAGAGATCACATCAACTCCAACTGCCTCAACACTATCACAACTCAAAGGTGTTATGCATGAGCTAGATGATGCATCCTTGGATGAACTGCTAACTCCACAACTTTCCGTCTACAAGCCAAAAAAGAGTATCAAACTTGAGAAAAATGACTGAGACCACAAGTACATTGCCCTCCCTACCAGTCCAAAATAGTATTCATGTTAATGTAATATTTAGGTAGAACCAACTTTAATCTTTTTGAATGTTTATCATAGGCAAAACTTGACTGTCGCCAGCAACCTTTTGGAACCTTTAACAGCTGCACAATTGGTATCCCAATGTAATGCATGTATTTTTTTTTGGAACACCTTCTAATGCATGTATTAACAAAACTTAAACACTAATTATATTACATGTGAAATGCACTAGATTATTTATGTTATTATATGACATGTGATATCAATATATGCCATCATATCCAGTAAAAATAAGAAACCCGTGCGAATGCACGGGTCTCAAACTAGTAATCTTTAAAAAATAAGTTCTATCCTCCTTTCACTCCCCATGGGGTTTGAATTTCTTATCCCTTCAAGTCTCTTTCGTTGTGTTTTTTGAAAAAAAAGAACAAATATTTAATAAAGTAACAATGGAATCGAATAAAATGACAAAAGTGGTAAACTAATTTTATCTAGGCGCTTTATGAAACGGTATCTAATAATCTTTAAAAAATAATGTTGTTTGACATACATGTGTCACTTTGCCATCTTTTTATTTTCCCCACTGTCATCTATAAAATTTAATCCATGTATATAACTAAATTTAATTTCCTCTTGTGGGCATGTATATATATATCTGCCTATTCATTATTACTGTGTGCTGTAATTCTCTCTCTCAAGTCTCAAGTGCCAATTCAATGTTACTGTGTCCACCATAAAATTTCTTGACATTATAAAAAAAATGAACTATCAGGAAAAAAAAATTTATTATTAAATGTCTTTTTTTACTTTTTGTTCGCACCCCAAATATATTTTAGTATATCAATTTTCTCAGATTTAAGATTTTTTTAAAAAAAAATTCTAAAGTGATTTTCATTAAGATGAAATCAAAAGATAATAACACAAAAAAAAATTGTATATTTTAAATTTTTCACCTAAATTTATAAATTTTTAATTATTTATATAAATATATAAATATATGTCGTATTGTGTGATATAATTTAAGTATTTGATGCGTTGGTGTGTTTATATTTATATTATGTTTCATAATGAAATAATACAGGTGCTTCATAGCTATATATCTTATTATAAAGTTTAACAATTTTTCTTTTTAGATTTTTTTAACTGAATCCTTTATTCCACAATTTTTCTTTTTAGTTTAAAAATACAGCAATTCTATAATTTTCCATCAAAGAGCTGATTAATGTGGAATAGAATAGGTTAACAGGTCGGGTTTCTTTTTGTCTTTTTTTATAAACGCAAGAAAAGGAAAAAACAACAGACGAGACGAAGAAAAGAAAAAAATGATATAGGGCACAACAGGAAGGTTCTTATCCCAAAGAGGTAGAGCCTAGCTGAAGTGTCGGCTCAGCCGAAACAGAAGAGTCAGAATCCCAGGAGAAACACAGACTGAGGCGAGTGACTTGTGATACCGACGGCTGAACACGAGATCGCCCCCAGCGACATGAATTACGAAAAAACCATAAAGCATTTAAAGTACAAATAATTGAAACCCACGCGTCCTGGACAAAAGCTTCATCTCTCCTCCACCTATTACACTAGTACAGAATCCAAGAGCGGACAGACGGGAACCTTCAACAGTTAACTAAGAAACTAAACCTGGAAGAAAAACCAAACAACCCTAGCAAGGGCAATGCAAAAAAGCATGGTAAATGGTTTCATCCTCATGATCACAGAAAAGGCAGCAACCCTGGACCGGCAGGTGATGCCGGCAAAGAATATAGAAGACGGGAATAGCATTATGAATGATGCGCCAGAGGAGAAGAAGCAACCGAGGTTGTATCTTGACACGCCATAAGTCCTTCCAAGGAAAAAAAAGAAACAAACAGACGGTCGGGTTTCCTCTCTTCCCAAGTTAGCACCGTAAAATAGCATGTATTATTGTATTAGGGATATCAACGAATATGTTATTAATTGGTATGCTTTATCATTAATTATCTATAGGGTATGTCTACACACAGAAATTTAATAAGTTAGAGTTATAACATGCCTGTAATTTACCATAATGGGAAATAGTGATAATTGATAACACAGCAAAGAAGTGAAACAACTGATTAATTAAACTCACAATATACTGTCATTGGATCAAATCCACTTTGGTACACCTTGTGTACTCTGAGGTTTGTACCGTTAGCACTTTGGTATCCTGTGATTATTTTCTGTCAAGATTTAACGGAAAATTGTTAACACTTTTATTGCAAAAATTATAAAATGCCCCAAAATAGTTTCAAAATTTCCCAAAAGTCCCTAGATCATAATATTTGAGGACTAAAATAAAAATTATAACTAAATTTTGGGGTCAAAATGTAATTATAAAAAATATTGAAAAAAGAATAAAATTACATATTGGTCCTAAATTTGGAAATAAAATGCAGTTTAGTCCTAAAATTGTGTGGTTTGATGGTGAGAAGATAAGCTTTACAAAATTTTTGAAAAAATTACAGAATTCCACCAAATAGTTTCAAAATTTACAAAAAAAAGTCCCTAGACCATGATATTGGAGATCAATATGTGATTAATTAAAGATTTGGTTGAGAGAAATTTTATGAGAAAGGGAAGATTTTGATTCATCAAAACTCTAACGATCTTTTTGCAATTTCTTTTTTTAATAACTCTCTAGTTCTTGAAATAAAATTGTAGAAAACTTCATCAATTCTTTTAGTTTGTTGTGTTTTGAATCGATTTACCAAAGGGAGAGGATCTAAACGCACAAAAGAAATCTTGTTGAAGAGTACAATATGGTTTAAGCAGCAATAGAAACTAACGGATAAGATATAGTAGAAATTGGCGGCTAAGATTGAGCCACGTCAGCCCTTTTTGTTATATCTTGACGGAAAATAACCACAGGGTACCAAAATGCTAACGGCGCAAACCTCAGGGTACCAAAGTGTCAAATTTTGTCTTTTAGGGTACCAAAGTGAATTCGGTCCTAAACACAAAATATCAGGGTGCATTTTACCCTAAAAAAAAATATGACGAATTTAAATTTGAAATGAGAGAAATATGGGTACGTTCAATATTTTTTAATTAATTTGAGAAATAATAAAAACATATATATGGTAAATATGAAACAAATAAAATATAATAGACCAATTTAAAATCAGCAATATTTAATTCTAATGAAACCTCACAACTTAAAACTTCAAATCATTAACTATTTAAATAATTTTTGTATATATCAAAAGAAACTAACAATTTAGTTTCTAAAAAATTGCTGAGTTGATAATTTGGTTATCGGTTAAATTGTACAATTTAATCCTGAAAGATTAAAATAAATGATTAAAAAGTATATCATTTTGATTTTCGATGACTAAATAGTATACTGCCTCGATCATATCTTTTAGAGACTAAATGTACATTTTAATTTTTCAGAGATTAAGTTGTCAGTTTAATTATTTTTCACGGGCTAAATTATGAATTTACTTTATATTTTAATTATTCAATAATTAAATTTTTATAAAATATAATTAATTACTTAATTCATCATAAATTAAAGGGTAAATTACACAAAAGAGTCATGTGGTTTGACCCATTTTCAGATAAGGTCCATGTAGTTTAAAAAGTGTCAAATAGGGGGCCTATGGTTTACTCCGTTAACAAAAAGGGTCGTGAGGTATATTTCCATCCAAAATTTAACAAAAATTTTGGCTAAAATACTATTTTAAGACCCTAACTATTAATTTATATGCAGTTGACTCCCTAAAGGACTTTGACAAAAAAAAAATATCTTAGGACCTTTTTTGTTAACAAACCACAAACCCCTATTTAACACTTTTTAAACCACAAGAATCCTATTTAAACCACATTACCTTTTGTGTAATTTACCATAAACTAAAGGGTAAATTCCACTTTGGTACCCTGTTTTATAGACAAATTCCACTTTGGTACCCTGTTCTTTCAAAAATATCATTTTGGTACCCTATTATTTCAGAAGTGACATTTTGGTACTTTATTCTTTAGACCAAGTGACACTTTGGTACCCTAAAAAAGATAGAATAGGGTAACAAATAGTGAAAGAATAGGGTACCAAAGTGTCACTTGGTCCAAAGAACAGGGTACCAAAATGTCACTTTTGAAAGAACAGGGTACCAAAATGATATTTTTGAAAAAAAATAGGGTACCAAAGTGTCACTTTTGAAAGAACAGGGTACCAAAGTGGAATTGGTCTATAGAACAGGATACTAAAGTGGAATTTACCCTAAACTAAATGAAGCAATCAAGTTCTCTAGCCAAGTAATTAACACGTTCATTATGACGCCGCCGGATGAGGGAGTCTTAAGGAAAAATAGTTCAAATGTTGTCCAGTCATAAAAACATCTTTCCTTCACCACTAATGGCCCAATGATGTTATTCTACTATTGTGAGATGGATAGAAATCAGTTAGAAGAAACGTTCTTTAAAGGATTCAGAACCTTTTTGGAATACAGCAAGGATTTCAGAGGAGAGGTTGCTCAATTGGTTTGCCAACGCAAGTTTTGCTCCAAAGGTAAATTAAGAAATCAAAATCACCACACGGAGATTATCGGAGAAGATATTGAAGAAATGCTGAGGCAAAACAGTAACAATTGGAGGATTGCTTCTTCCAATCACAATCTGAAAATCAAGGAGATCTGGCCCTGGATCGACAGCTTCGTCCTGGGAGTTCGTTGTTTCATGTAGTTTGTTTTTCCGTCTTTTTCTGTGTTTTTCTCCTTTTCCTTGTCTTCTGTTATGTTTGTTTAATTAAAAAAAAAAATCATTCCTATCAAAGTAGGATTAGATTAGCCTCATATATCGGAGGCGCGTGAAGTTAGATGATCTACCTACAAGGAAAAATATTTTTTATTTCTCTTCATTTGTTGGAAAAATATTTTTGACTTTTATTTAAAGCCAGGATTTCAAATGGGTCTTTTATGTATGAGATAGATGAAATTAATCATTTATTTTTAACCTCAAAAAATTTTAAAGTTTTCATTTTAGTCCCTAGATAATATATATTCAGGAACCTATTTGTAATTGTTTGGAAATTTTTTAGGGTCAATATGTAATTTTTGCAAAATTTATTACAGTTAAAATTACAAAATAGCTCCAAAGGGTACCAAAGTGTTAATAGAGAATACCACATGGCACCAAAGTGAAATATGATCAAAAGGTTTCGCCTTCAATGTTACTCTTCTTACACTTGTAATTCTACCTTCACCATATGGGTAAACCATGCATTACAACGCCTTGTTGAACATCTTGACATTTACTTCCTTCATGGATCCACCATTTACTTGCGTCCAGCGTGTTTACTTGTAAAACAATTGTCGTTTTGAAGTTGGAAGGGGTAAAAGTGAATGCCTCTAATTTTGTATGTTTACCATCCCTCAAGTTTCTTCATTTGGCTTTTGTTCAGCTTCCAAACCGTGAGTTTCTATACAAGCTTCTTTTTGGCTGTCCTATTTTGGAGAACTTATTCCTAGAATGTATATATTGTACCATTTAAAAATCTTGCCAAAGTTGATTTCCGCGGATATTAATGGTTGTGACCTCTCTTGGAAAGCATTTCATAGGGTTGAATTCCTGTGCATCAGATTGGTATGATCCTTTTCAAGAAAAATAAAAAAAAAGCTTGAATTGAAATCATACAATTACTAACAAACCAAGCTTGATATGCTTCTTTTCTTTTACCTTCATTTTCTAGTGACTAGTCAAAAAGTTTTATGTTTTGACCATGTAATTTTTTGCTTCTAATGCAGAACATGTCGCAGACTGTTTCTCTGACTTTTCCCAATTTAGTGCCTTGCTTGTTCTATAACTTCTGCACTTAGGTTTTCTTTTTTTTTCTTTCAAAATTAAATTATATTTATGTTAATGTTGATGACACCAGAAGAAACTGTCGATAAGCTCCCACACTATAAGACATTTTGTTAGAGCAAAAAGGATTCCATCAAGCCTCAGGAAATGCCAAATGGAAAGATTTGAAGGGAAGGAGTGTGAGTTGCTATTTGTAAAATTTATTATGGAGAATGCCAAAGCTTTGACTACCATGAAAATATCTGCTCATCATACCTCAAATTCTGATGACAAGTTTCAAATGATAAAAGAATTATCGTCATACGCAAGGATATCACCAAAATGTCAACTTTCGTTTGAGTGATTACTATGATTATATATATATTAGTATTAGAACTAATCAGCTAATTGCATGATGGGTGGATGTAATATTTTGAAACACTAATCTTTTGGGTATAATTGGGTCCTTTTTTGTTATATCCTTTATTTCGTAGTTGCATCTTAGTCAAGGAATGTGGAGTTATTTTTGAAATGGTACGAGGCCATATGGTGGCTACTTTTGTTATACACTTATACAACTCGCTTATTTAATTTGCTTTTGTTTACATTAATATTAATATATTAAATATTAATTGCACGATATGCTTATGTTGCATTAAATTATGACGGATTGCAATTTTTCTTTTGTTGTTTATTTGTGGCTTTTTTCGATTTGTAGGACGATTTTATTAGGCAAATCACTATATATGGCTGAATTCAGGACAAAACTTTTTTATTATCTCATATGGAAGTTCAGATACCAAACACAGGTCAAAATGCAGCTTGGTCTAAGAATATGAAAATTTTAGACATATATACAGTTATACACAACGGAAATATAGTTTATAGGACATAGTCATTTACGTCTTTTCACTTCAATACAATTGCAAATTGAGAAGAGAATATAATTTTATTTGGTAAACTGGAGAAGCAACATGTATTGTGGAGAAAAAAAAATAAGGGAAGAATGATGGCAAATGGTAATATATATATCTATATCTATACTATATTATATGGCTCCACCCCTTATGGTTGGTCAAAAATAGTGAATTAAAAAATTAAAAAAGAAAACAAAAATCAGCCACTCTCTCTCCCCACTTCCTTAAAAAAATAAATGAATTAAAAAAATGCAAAAAACAATTAAAAATTAAAAATGCCACCACTCTCTCCCCACTCACTCTCCCCATATGAGGTAATTTCAAATTGGTCCTAAATATTTTATAATTTCTCAAATTGGTCCCAAACTTACTCTTTTATTAATATAAAAATTTAATATAATCTTCAATATCAAATATCCGGAATCTCAGTAAAAAGTTTGGTCAATTTGGTTGTCAAACATTAACTCGTCCATGCAATACAATAACAACATTAGACAGATTTTTTGCTTTCACAATTTCATTTGCCTACTCCTACAAGAAAACATTAACTAAAACCCGAAAATCAAGGTCTAAATGATATTAGGCATTACTGAAATCCATTGGATAAACCTGGAACAATTGCATACCAATCTAAGTCTGATATCATACGTACTGATTAAAATAAAAAACAAAGGAAACAATGGAAAGTTGAAGAACCTACAACCTAGGAAAAACTACTAGCACCCACCAACTCAACAAGAAAATTCATAATAAGTTCATTTCAATCTAATTTAAGAAAGTACAAGATATTGTAAGAAATGTAGCCTCGTTAGTAAAAAGCATATGAACTAACCAAAAACTTTGTTCCACAATAGGATATGAAGCTTCAAGGGACGTCCACAATCTCTAGCGAGGGCTTCGCTGGCCACCTACAACAAGCACGACGGGGTGGGGCCCCGTAATGCTCCTCAGACGATCAAGTCAGACAGAGGAGAGAACTATGCAAGCTTAAGTTAAAGGCAGAGAGTGAACTTACCTTGATCCGAACACTCGAGCGACATTTGTGTTCATTTTCCACGATAAGAGGTTTGCGGCAAGGCGGTTAGGAGCATTGGACACGACTTTGAGGTGGTCACACAGTACTCGATCCGGTATAAAAGAGGGATGAGACAAGATTTCTTCGCAACACAAATGCGCGTAGTTTGAAGTTTCACCCCATGTAAGACTTCGGATTCGTCGCGAAGTTGTTGGCCCTATATTTCCCAAGTTCGTCGTTTTCCTGGCCGTGTTGGTTTGCATGCAAATCATCGTGTTGGACAAAGACGTTAGGCAAATCGTCGGACACCAAATAGGTTCTCCCTCTCGCAAGTTAGTCGTCGGTCCGGTTAGTTAGTTCACGAGTTAGGCGTAAATTTAAACACTTTGTTAACTAATGAGTGAGCCATTGATTAATTCGATAAGTTATTCATCGAGTTAACCACGAAAATAATTTTAATACTATTGACGCGTTTGTGGCCAAGTTATAGTCGTAGTTAGTGAACAGACTAATCGGCACTATCCTACTTGTGTCTGCACGTTTATTGCCTAATCAAGCCCCGTGCTAGTATTTTCTTTGGAACCCATGTTCGGCTTGAAGTTAGTCGTTGCACGCCCCAAGTCAGCCGACAAGTTAGTCGTAAAGCTAGTGAAGGAGTTGATCAACAAGTTAATCAATACATCAACTTGTTAGATCAAAGTTAGTGCCCATGTTAGTAAACCAGCTGGTCACCCAATAAATTAGTCCCCGGGTCAGTCACACAGTTAACCTCGGAGCTAGTGTCCAAGGTAAGCCCCAAGTTAGACAAGCATGCTAGCTTGCTAACACATAATAGTTTCTCCACACATGACACATGCTAAAATTATACAATACAAAACTAAGTATGAAATTGAGAAGAGATTATCTAAGAATCCAAAGATCTTACCAACAACGCCGTCCACACACAGACAAACAACGGGATTATGACCCCAATGCCACCCAAGTAAGAAGACAACCTAGGCAAAATTTGCAGAATGACTGTACGAAACAACAACGTTAGATGAATATTTAACTATGAAGTCTATTACTTTTAAATCATTTCATAATTAAATGCAGCTCACATTTATGTTAAGGAAGTGTTTAAATTGCTATAATAAAAAAATGTTTAGCGTAATACGAAACTCGTAGAAAGCGAGATGCTTACCTGGAAAAAGTCGAAGCTTTAACCTCTCCCTGTTAGAATAGGAAAACTGAGATAAAAATATTACTACTTGCATAAAGTTTTTCATATAAAATTTATACTAAAAACTCATGTCTAAAGATTCTAAGCTCGAACATCAAAATAGATTAGTTTAGGAGCGAACCGATTACGGCGTAACCATTTCTTTCAAACTTTAGGAACACCATTGGATAAACCTGGAACAATTGCATACCAATCTAAGTCTGATATCATACGTACTGATTAAAATAAAAAACAAAGGAAACAATGGAAAGTTGAAGAACCTAACACCTAGGAAAAACTAGTAGCACCCACCAACTCAACAAGAAAATTCATAATAAGTTCATTTCAATCTAATTTAAGAAAGTACAAGATATTGTAAGAAATGTAGCCTCGTTAGTAAAAAGCATATGAACTAACCAAAAACTTTGTTCCACATTAGGATATGAAGCTTCAAGGGACGTCCACAATCTCTAGCGAGGGCTTCGCTGGCCACCTACAATAACAAGCACGACGGGGTGGGGCCCCGTAATGCTCCTCAGACGATCAAGTCAGACAGAGGAGAGAACTATGCAAGCTGAAGTTAAAGGCAGAGAGTGAACTTACCTTGATCCGAACACTCGAGCGACATTTGTGTTCATTTTCCACGATAAGAGGTTTGCGGCAAGGCGGTTAGGAGCATTGGACACGACTTTGAGGTGGTCACACAGTACTCGATCCGGTATAAAAGAGGGATGAGACAAGATTTCTTCGCAACACAAATGCGCGTAGTTTGAAGTTTCACCCCATGTAAGACTTCGGATTCGTCGCGAAGTTGTTGGCCCTATATTTCCCAAGTTCGTCGTTTTCCTGGCCGTGTTAGTTTGCATGCAAATCATCGTGTTGGACAAAGACGTTAGGCAAATCGTCGGACACCAAATAGGTTCTCCCTCTCGCAAGTTAGTCGTCGGTCCGGTTAGTTAGTTCACGAGTTAGGCGTAAATTTAAACACTTTGTTAACTAATGAGTGAGCCATTGATTAATTCGATAAGTTATTCATCGAGTTAACCACGACAATAATTTTAATACTATTGACGCGTTTGTGGCCAAGTTATAGTCGTAGTTAGTGAACAGACTAATCGGCACTATCCTACTTGTGTCTGCACGTTTATTGCCTAATCAAGCCCCGTGCTAGTATTTTCTTTGGAACCCATGTCCGGCCTGAAGTTAGTCGTTGCACGCCCCAAGTCAGCCGACAAGTTAGTCGTAAAGCTAGTGAAGGAGTTGATCAACAAGTTAATCAATACATCAACTTGTTAGATCAAAGTTAGTGCCCATGTTAGTAAACCAGCTGGTCACCCAATAAATTAGTCCCCGGGTCAGTCACACAGTTAACCTCGGAGCTAGTGTCCAAGGTAAGCCCCAAGTTAGACAAGCATGCTAGCTTGCTAACACATAATAGTTTCTCCACACATGACACATGCTAAAATTATACAATACAAAACTAAGTATGAAATTGAGAAGAGATTATCTAAGAATCCAAAGATCTTACCAACAACGCCGTCCACACACAGACAAACAACGGGATTATGACCCCAACGCCACCCAAGTAAGAAGACAACCTAGGCAAAATTTGCAGAATGACTGTACGAAACAACAACGTTAGATGAATATTTAACTATGAAGTCTATTACTTTTAAATCATTTCATAATTAAATGCAGCTCACATTTATGTTAAGGAAGTGTTTAAATTGCTATAATAAAAAAATGTTTAGCGTAATACGAAACTCGTAGAAAGCGAGATGCTTACCTGGAAAAAGTCGAAGCTTTAACCTCTCCCGGTTAGAATAGGAAAACTGAGATAAAAATATTACTACTCGCATAAAGTTTTTCATATAAAATTTATACTAAAAACTCATGTCTAAAGATTCTAAGCTCGAACATCAAAATAGATTAGTTTAGGAGCGAACCGATTACGGCGTAACCATTTCTTTCAAACTTTAGGAACACCATTGGATAAACCTGGAACAATTGCATACCAATCTAAGTCTGATATCATACGTACTGATTAAAATGAAAAACAAAGGAAACAATGGAAAGTTGAAGAACCTACAACCTAGGAAAAACTACTAGCACCCACCAACTCAACAAGAAAATTCATAATAAGTTCATTTCAATCTAATTTAAGAAAGTACAAGATATTGTAAGAAATGTAGCCTCGTTAGTAAAAAGCATATGAACTAACCAAAAACTTTGTTCCACAATAGGATATGAAGCTTGAAGGGACGTCCACAATCTCTAGCGAGGGCTTCGCTGGCCACCTACAACAAGCACGACGGGGTGGGGCCCCGTAATGCTCCTCAGACGATCAAGTCAGACAGAGGAGAGAACTATGCAAGCTTAAGTTAAAGGCAGAGAGTGAACTTACCTTGATCCGAACACTCGAGCGACATTTGTGTTCATTTTCCACGATAAGAGGTTTGCGGCAAGGCAGTTAGAAGCATTGGATACGACTTTGAGGTGGTCACACAGTACTCGATCCGGTATAAAAGAGGGATGAGACAAGATTTCTTCGCAACACAAATGCGCGTAGTTTGAAGTTTCACCCCATGTAAGACTTCGGATTCGTCGCGAAGTTGTTGGCCCTATATTTCCCAAGTTCGTCGTTTTCCTGGCCGTGTTAGTTTGCATGCAAATCATCGTGTTGGACAAAGACGTTAGGCAAATCGTCGGACACCAAATAGGTTCTCCCTCTCGCAAGTTAGTCGTCGGTCCGGTTAGTTAGTTCACGAGTTAGGCGTAAATTTAAACACTTTTGTTAACTAACGAGTGAGCCATTGATTAATTCGATAAGTTATTCATCGAGTTAACCACGACAATAATTTTAATACTATTGACGCGTTTGTGGCCAAGTTATAGTCGTAGTTAGTGAACAGACTAATCGGCACTATCCTACTTGTGTCTGCACGTTAATTGCCTAATCAAGCCCCGTGCTAGTATTTTCTTTCGAACCCATGTCCGGCCTGAAGTTAGTCGTTGCACGCCCAAGTCAGCCGACAAGTTAGTCCTAAAGCTAGTGAAGGAGTTGATCAACAAGTTAATCAATACATCAACTTGTTAGATGCAAGTTAGTGCCCATGTTAGTAAACCAGCTGGTCACCCAATAAATTAGTCCCCGGGTCAGTCACACAGTTAACCTCGGAGCTAGTGTCCAAGGTAAGCCCCAAGTTAGACAAGCATGCTAGCTTGCTAACACATAATAGTTTCTCCACACATGACACATGCTAAAATTATACAATACAAAACTAAGTATGAAATTGAGAAGAGATTATCTAAGAATCCAAAGATCTTACCAACAACGCCGTCCACACACAGACAAACAACGGGATTATGACCCCAACGCCACCAAAGTAAGAAGACAACCTAGGCAAAATTTGCAGAATGACTGTACGAAACAACAACGTTAGATGAATATTTAACTATGAAGTCTATTACTTATAAATCATTTCATAATTAAATGCAGCTCACATTTATGTTAAGGAAGTGTTTAAATTGCTATAATAAAAAAATGTTTAGCGTAATACGAAACTCGTAGAAAGCGAGATGCTTACCTGGAAAAAGTCGAAGCTTTAACATCTCCCTGTTAGAATAGGAAAACTCAGATAAAAATATTACTACTCGCATAAAGTTTTTCATATAAAATTTATACTAAAAACTCATGTCTAAAGATTCTAATCTCGAACATCAAAATAGATTAGTTTAGGAGCGAACCGATTACGGCGTAACCATTTCTTTCAAACTTTAGGAACACCATTGGATAAACCTGGAACAATTGCATACCAATCTAAGTCTGATATCATACGTACTGATTAAAATAAAAAACAAAGGAAACAATGGAAAGTCGAAGAACCTAACACCTAGGAAAAACTACTAGCACCCACCAACTCAACAAGAAAATTCATAATAAGTTCATTTCAATCTAATTTAAGAAAGTACAAGATATTGTAAGAAATGTAGCCTCGTTAGTAAAAAGCATATGAACTAACCGAAAACTTTGTTCCACAATAGGATATGAAGCTTCAAGGGACGTCCACAATCTCTAGCGAGGGCTTCGCTGGCCACCTACAACAAGCACGACGGGGTGGGACCCCGTAATGCTCCTCAGACGATCAAGTCAGACAGAGGAGAGAA
>QANZ01052150.1:27856-101140 GCA_003254925.1 Chamaecrista fasciculata | reverse complement strand
CTCTCTTGAAGTTATAAAACATCAGATATTTTAGAATAAAAAAAATTATCCAGAAAAGCAGATATTCAGGAACGAAGGGAGTAACTCATCGTCTTTTTAATAATAAATACTTAAAAAAAAGTTTTCGTATTGGTTGGCTGTGGCGCAGGTCGATCAATTTCCCATGTAGTTTGACCACAAAACTAATATTTCCATGTGATTTAATTTAATTTAAATTAATTTAAGTACCCGTAGCCAAATTATAATGTATACTTGAGAATTTTTTTATCTTATATTATATGGCTCCACCCCTTTCTGGTCGTCCATGTTTAAAACTATAGTCTATGAAATTAAAAATAAGAGAAAATTTACTATTTGGTCTCTCTTTCTTTACTAAGTTAACAATTTAGTCCCTTATTTATTTTACATACATATTTGCGTGCCCGTTAGGGCACGCAAAGCAACTAGTATTTTATATTGTTTCGGTCTATTATTGGAATTATATATAAATAGGTTTCTTTTTAAAATGTGTTCTTAGTTTCAATTATTTATTTATTAACGTCAAAATTAAGATTAAAAAATACCGTACCGCGGGGGGATCGAATAATATGAAACAAATCGTGCATACACACTTCAGTACTTGACAAACTGAGGCAACACTGCCAAACGTAATTTGAAATTGTTTTAAATATTATCATAAATAAAGTATGCAATATCTATATCTATCTATATCTGCACTATTATATAAAATAAAATATATGAACAAATTTATAATAAAATATATAAATAACTCATCAATATCTAAATAAATAAAATATACTATTATATCTTATATCTATACTATTATATTTATAAAATATATAAATAAATATATAATAAAATAAAATAACTCATCAATCAAGAATCCCACAAAATTAGGGATCATGATTTCAAATTTTAATTTCAAATCGTTTTAAAATTAATTTATTTAATGATTCTCCCATAATTTATATCTCTAGATCAACAATTTTCATTTATTATTAATAATAAAAACTTTATTTATTTTTAGATTAAATAAAAAATAATGATTTGATGATATTATTATTAAAATTTTATTTTCTATTCATAATCATAAAAAAATAATAAAAATTAAACTATTTATAATAAATTTTATAAATCTAAATTTTTAAAAATTTCAAACTTTATAGATATTTCAGCATGCCCTAACATATAATTTAAAGTAATAAAATTAATAAAAAATACATTTTTTATTACTTTATTTTCAAACTTATTTTATGGATAAAAACCTATTTTTATCAAATTTCCTTGTTGAGGGAAATATTCGTGTGTATTATTAATGCTGATTTATCAAAATTAAAGTCTTGAAAATTATCTATGTTAATCATGGTTTTGAATGTATATCAATAAAAGAGATTGTATATATTTATATACGTTGATTACGGGGAATTTAGTCATCTTAATCTGATTAAAAAAAAAGAATTTTGTAATTTTAACTTTTCTTGTTGTTTTTTTGTCATCATCCACTTATAGGGGTGAGCATCTTGACCCGCGAGCCCGCGAACCTGCAAAAACCAACCCAACCCGCAGTTACGGGCTGGGTTGGGTTGGGTTCGCGGGTTTGGTTGGGTTCAAAATTCTCAACCTGCACATTTGCGGGTTAGTCTACGGGCTGGAGGTTTATGAACCCAACCCAACCCACGAACCCACAAATATATATAATATTTATATTTTTATAATTAATTACTAATATATATAATATATTATAGAGTAAACTAACAATTTGGTCTTTAAAAGATCACCGAACTAACAAATCGGTCCCTGGAAGATTGAAATGTATAATTTAGTCCTTGAAAGATCAAAATGGTACACTAATTAATCCTTTTTATGGATTAAATAATATACCGTTTTGATCTTCCAGGGACTAAAAAGTATACCATTTTGATCTTTCAGGGACTAAATTGTATAATTCAATCTTTCAAGGACCAAATTGTTAGTTTACTTTATATTATATATGATGCACTTTGCCTGAAAAGTTGAAAAACAATGTGTTATTTTATTGTTAAAAACAAAAATAAAAAATTCAACCCGCGAGTTCAACCCAACCCAACCCACAGTTTTGCAGGTTGGGTTGGTTCGGGTTGAATTTTAGAAACTGCAAAACCCAACCCAACCCAACCCGCAGATTGATGTGCGGGTTGGGCTGGGATTTTCCCTCAGCCCGCCCGAACCCAACCTGCGCTCACCCCTGTCCACTTATGAGTAAGTGGCCACATAATATTTTTTATATTCACCATAAAAGTGAGATTCTAATCTCTACCACTTAATTAATTAAGGGACTAAATAAATAATCATTAAGCCCCACTCATGTAATTTAGTCATCTTAACTTTTGTGATTAGATTAGTTAATCTACTGAAGTACCATACAGGTCAAAGGTGTTTAGATTATATTTTAAACATGAAAAATCCAATAAATAGCAAATACTACAAAGGTAAAAGAGTAAGGATGAAAATAGGTAAGTGACAGTAATAGTGAAAGAAAATATATAGAGTAAGGAATATAAATTGGTCTTTACAATATATATCATATATATATATATATATATATAAGATAACAATTTAAATTTTGAAAATATAATGTACACTTTTTAGTTTCTAAAAGTCATTAAATCAATATACTATTTAAGTCTTGTTATTCTCACAAAATGTTATAATTCCTAAAAATAAATTTAAAAGACTAAGTTGTATTATACCTTTACGACTTTTAAAGATTAAAATGTAAAAATTTAATTTTTAAGAATTGAATTGTGAACCTATATACGTTTTAAAAAACCTAAATCATATATTTACTCAATAAATATATTTACTGTATGTGTATTAATTATGTATTGTTAAAAATTTCTATGCACGTGTATATGAAAAGAATCCAGAAAATCGAAAGTCATTTTTAAAACATGATTTTCTCCCAGCCACTAATTAAGTTGGTCATGAAATTAACGTTCTACCTAATTAATGGAACTTAAACAAGGTTAATCTATGATGCAAAATTTGTTTTAGGGACATAAAATGCAATGAGTCCTGAACCAGTAAGATTATGACACGTAAAAGAGTCAAGTAATTTGATGTTAAAAAATAATAAAAAATAATTTTTTTAACCAATTAAAACTGTGTATGGAGTCACATCACTAGTTATATGATCTTATTGGCTCATGATCCATTGCATCCCATATTCTAAAATAAACTTTTCATCATAGTCTAATCCGTTAAACATACATGGGATATTGGAAATCACATTATGTAGAGGATGATGATAGTATTTACTTTTCTTTTCTTTTTTTGGGTCATAAAAACATCACTTTTCTTGAAGAAGTTTAAATTACCACAAGACAATGACATGCTTCTTTTTTATCTGTTTTTTGATCAAGCCCATAGGCCAATGACATGCTCTTGAATTCTCTAACTGGGAGAGAAACAAAACTATGGGCTGTTGAATAAAGCCCAATTTGATATGGAAAAAGGCATCTCAAAACCTCTTAACAACAATCAATTAAGTAAGTTGGTAAGTGGGCCAGGCCCATACGGCTGAGTAATTTGAGTTAAGTGAAGGGATTATAAATAGTGATTGGGCTAATTAGCTAGTTAGTTGTTAGAACTTAAGAAGTTAAGGGTTTTTATTTTTTTCCATTTTCTTTCGGCCTGATAGAAGTGTTTTTGTTTTTGGCCACAGCCTGACATATAATTAAACTACCCACATTAACGTAGGTGTGTAGGGAAACGAGAAAAGTACTAATTTTTTCCCCCAAATTTTACATTAAATATCAATTTTGTCCCTATTTTTTTGTTGTTGGTTTCATCTTTAATTTTTCACATTGTGGTCAATTTTATCTTTTGCTCTTATTTCAGCCAAATATTAACATCATAATCTACGTAACTAATGATATATAATAGAAAATTGATAGAAAAAGAAACTTAAATCCTAACTCAGGTTAAAACATAAGATGCAATCTGTTTTTAATTTATTGAAAGAAGATAGTCAAATGATAAAATTGACTAAAATGTAAAACATTGGGGACGAATTTGACCGTAAAAAAAGATTGGGAATGAAATTAACATTTGGTGTAAAATTTGGGGACAAAATTAATACTTTTGCCGTAGTGAAATTTTGTCTATGTCTGTGTACGTAAATAATGTTGGACATGAGAGTTGAGACTATTTTTTTTTTTTGGTAAAATTGAAAAAACGGTGAACAAAATATAAGAACACTAGACATCAAGACCACTCGGATGCGAGGTGCCCACCAAAGTGGTACCATCATCATCCTGGACCAACCTAGAACTAGAACTAGCTTGAGCTATGATACTATGCACATCATTAACAGTCATAAACAGAGACATATTGTTAAAACCACAATTAAAGACATCCCTATATTTAACAACCCTGCAATTAATTTTATGAATGGCGGAAATTGGTGAGACTGCAGTATTTCTCCAAATTCTGTCGTTCCGTAGCTTCCAGATGACGTCAAGACCAACCAGCACTGTCAGCCAATCATCATAATTCATCATGGGCTGCATTTTCAACCTGTTAATCCAAAATCTAAGCCATCTTTTCATAGTATGAAATCTCATGCTGCTCGATCTGACAGAAACACTAAGACCAAACCACACAGCACGAGCAAAGTCACACTTGAGAAAGACATGGTCAACAGTATCGTCATCGAATCCACTGAAGACGCAACCACCATCACATCTAAGATGGTGAGCCCTCAGGTTGGAGAAGGTTGGGAGAGCACCATGCCAAATTTTCCAAGCTAGGATAAGGATTCTCATGGGAGCTTTCGTTTTCCAGAAGACCTTCAACGGAAAATTTGAAATTAAAGTATTGCCATTTTTTGGATGGTGAGACCTAAACAGCAGAGCATAACCAGCAACTGTGGTATACGACCCGGTGGCAACAGTGTTGGAGATTGTGCCCTAGGGCCAATCATTTTATGTAAATGTTTTGAACATTTTGATTAATTTATAGAAGATAAATTATGTTGTTATCATATTATTAGCATGTTTACTATGATAGCGTCCTTGATTAATTATGAGATAATTAATCTGAAACTGTCCCTGGTCGATTGTTCTCGTGGGAGCGAGAATGAACTAAGACCAGCATGACCTCGGTGTATGGAGATACATGCACTAGATGCTTTACGAGAGTCATGGTGCAATGATGTAAGGGTTACAAGTTGCTGGACCGACCCGGAGAGTCCTGCATGGGTTTAGTCATAAGCGAGTCTCTCCTGTACTCTTGTCAAGATGCCCTTAGACCTGAGGTCTTGACTATTCCGGCGTTGTAGATGTCAAGCTTTGGCCTAGTCCAACGTTGCCCGTAGCACGGAAGCCATACAGGCTAGGTACGGGTTTGGTTGTTTACCGTGCTGAGCAATGTGGTTGACCAAGATGGGATTTTGTCCCTCATTAAAGATGAGAGATATCTAACTGGTGACCTCGATGAGTCTGTCCAAGGAATGTATGGCCATACAAGGAAATGGGACTAACTCAGGGAATCGAGAAAGTTGTGGTTTGGATTAAGGATGACTTTCACGTGCCTTATCCAGAGCCAAGATATCGTGTGACAATAGGGATCATATCAAGATGTTACTTAGGTTAAGTCGTTTTGGCGTTAAAGCGATAACTCACGTGTTTTGGGTAGTCGTGATGGCTTGCTAGAGTCCGCTCTCGACTTGTGAGTCATAAATATGACTTGCTGCCAACTTCACGTGAGGCCTGCTGGGTCAAACATGAGCAGGATCAAGATGCCGCACTGGGACACGAATTAGGGTTAATTCGTGGGTCACTTTAGTGACACAATTTAAGACATAGTTGAATGTCTTAGGACATGAAATCTTGTCTTAAATAAATATCTACATTTATGATATTTAAATTTGTTGGACAAGTTTAAATATATTAATTGTTAAATAGATGATAGGATTAGTCTATTTACAATTATATTCTTGTTTATAATATTAGGGAATAATAAATTGAATAAGATTCCTAAAAGTTAGGAGATTATTGATTTATTAAATTCACTAATATTTGGGGATAACAAGATTGAGGATGGCGCCTCATATATAGGGGATTTAATTAATGGAAATGTTTTGTTAATTAAAGTCATGAATTTGAATTCAAGATTTGATTTTGATTTCAAGATTCAAAATTTGAATTAAAGATATTAGGGTAATATTTTAATTCAATATTATTGGAAGATAATAAGTTGGTTATAACTTCCTAAGAATTAGAATTGTTATTTTGATTTATTAAATTCCTTCAAAAGGGAGAGGGAGATGGCGCATTCTATGTGGGACAAAGGGCAAGATTTGATCTTGCATTTTGAATTTAAATTAAGATATTATGGTAATATTTTAATTAAGAATTCAAGTCCTAAAATTGTGATATTATTGTAATCTCATAATTTTATAATTTGATAATCCACTAATTTAGGGATTCCCTAATTATAATTATCAAATTCCCTAACTCTATAAAAAGCTAAGGCCAAGTCGACTTGCCCCAACAATTCATGTGTGAGTGAAAAATTCGACTTTGACCTAATTCTCTAGAGAGAGAAGTCGACCATCATCTTAGAGAGAGAAGAGGCCGATTATTTTCTAGAGAGAGAAAAGCACGCATAAACCTAAAGGGTTTTAGGGTTTGTGTGAGTTCAAGAAAGAGTTCTTGAATATAGGCGCCACCTATTCCTCGAATTCAAGAACAGTTCTTGAATTTCAAGAACGTAGATAGAAGTCCCGCATTCACTTGGAAAGAAGTGAAGGAGGCTAGCACCTGGGCATCTCCAAAACTGTTCGTGTGGATCACCGGCAGAGGAAGCACACTTGGAGTGGACTTCTCAGCATCGCAATCACAGAGGCTACCGATTGTTTTTGGTAAAATTCTTTCCTTCTTCTAGTATAGATTCAAATAGTGGATCCTGGCAAGAAATCACAAAGCCTGCGCCATGTTTATTTTAATTTTTTTATCTTTGCTTCCGCTGCGCGGCGCTCTGTGATTTCCCAACAGTGGTATTAGAGCCACGCTATTTTGGGTCTGTATTAGTTTTGGTGATTATACATGAGATGTATGATGTGTGTTTTACCGCTTTCAATTGTATGCTAAAAGTGCTTTGCGAAAAATCCACCACTGTTTTGGAATCTATCTAAAAATTGGTGCAAGTATATGTATGTGATACATAGGAAAAATCAATAGGATTGATTTTGTAATTATCTTGAAATTTTAAGTCTTGGTCGAAAACCCTAATTTTATATTTTAATTAAAATTGTTTTAATTATAATATATATAGGGTGGTTGAAATTTTTAAATTGGGAATTTATTAATTTTGGGCCAATAATTCGAAATTCCTGAATTGGATTCTTGAATTTTAATTATTGGTACAAGACTAAATTTTAAGATGCCATGTTAAATTGCACAAACCCTAATTGAACACAATCAAGAAAATCGTTTTTTTGTGTGTGTTGTATGTTTGCCGTGTTTTGTATGTATTATATATGTGAAGTGTTCATGTATGTATAAATATGGTGGTTAGATATGGCTCTAAGTTTTTTTTGGTAAATACGGTCTGCGTGTCGTCTCCCTGAGATCCTCGATGTAATTTTATTTTGTTTATACCTCTATGTAAACGAGGTCTTCACAATGTAATTTTATTTTGCCTTTTTAGAAAAGTTCTCTCATTGGCTTGAGGGAATTTTAGGGTAGATGAGCCATATCCGATCACAGTCTTCAATATGCATTTGGTATATTTTGTATGAGATGCAACATGCGCTAGATGTATGTGTAGGGGTGCGATTTTAACATGCTTTATAATTTTTTAAACTCACGCATAAATACGTATATGATACGAGCGTAAAATTTTGTATGAGATACAAAATTCGTGCATGTGTTTTATATGTATGCGATACATGGGGTATAAACACATGGCACAACTCGTTTAATTTTAAAATTGGATTTAGAATTAAACAAAAAACGAAACTTTTAAAAATTAAACCCTTTTAAAAATCTTAAGTTTTAATGCCATCAATAAAACACCCTGTTGAAATCTTGTTCATCGTGGAGCGGTGATCGCCTCCGCGACACGTATCTACCTTGACCTTGAGGAGACACGGGTGAATGGGAGATTCAACGCAACGCCTGTTGAAATCTTGGTTTGCTAAATGCGGTGATCGCCTCCACGACACGTGTTTAGTGGGCCTTGATGATATGGGGTTGGGCTTCAGCCTCGTTGTTTTGAGCCTAGCCATTCACGAGTTTTATTGTGTGACTTAATGGGGTTATCAAATCGGATTTGGACCTCAAGGCATTAAATGGGATAAACATGTCATAATAAGTATCATATGATGATACAGTCCCATAAAGATCTAAGAATCACATGAGATGTGATTGGTAAGGAGTTACCTACCTAAATAACCTAAGGGTGCATGATCGCCTCTGCGACGGTAAACTTGGGTGAAATATGGGTCTTAGCCACTAATAATAATTTTACTGGGTTTTATAAAATGGTGGATATATATATTTTGCTAATTAAACTTTCATATCTCAATTGTAGAATCAAATGGCAACCAATGTTTCAACACTGTCACTGCGATCTATCCTTGATAAGGATAAATTGACCAGGACTAACTTCCTTGACTGGTTTCGGGATGTGAGAATTGTTCTCACCCAGGAGAGGAAGTTGTATGTCCTGGAAAACCCTATTCTCGCGCAGCCTGCTGCCAACGCTCCAAGAGCTCAGAGAGATGCTTATGAGAAGCATATCAATGACTCTGTCGATGTTGCTTGCCTGATGTTGGCCACTATGATTCCCGAGTTACAAAAGAACTTGGAGAACATGGGGGCATATGAAATGCTTACGCATCTCAGGGAAATGTTCCAAGTACAGGCTAGGCAAGAGAGGTTTGAGACCACTAAGGCTCTACACTCTTGCAAGATGGCAAAAGGTGGATCTGTGAGTACCCACGTCTTGAAGATGAAGGGGTACATTGATCACCTAGGTAGGCTGGGATTTCCCATTGCGCCAGAGCTAGCGACGGATTTGATCCTAAACTCGCTACCCAGAAGTTATGACCAGTTCGTCATGAACTTCAACATGAATGGCATGGAGAAATCCGTTTCTGAACTGCATGGGATGCTCAAGACTGCTGAGGCATCCATCAAGAAGGCTCCTAGCACTGTCTTGTTGGTTCAGAACAATAAGGGGAAGGGTAAGGGCAAAGGAAAGAGGAAGGGAACCGCCCCGGCTGGTGAGACCAAACCCGCGGCCAAGCCCAACCCGCAGCCTGCCAAGAAGGCAAAGCCCTCCAAGGATGCAGTTTGCTTTTTCTGCCAAAAGCCAGGACACTGGAAGAGAAATTACAAGCTGTATATGGAAGATCTGAAGAAAAAGAAGAGCGAGGCCTCTACTTCAGGTATCTATGTTATAGATGTTCACTTATCTACTCCTACCACTTGGGTATTAGATACTGCATGTGGTTCTCACATATGTACAAATGTGCAGGGGTTGAAAAACAGTAGGAAGCTGAGCAGAGGCGAGGTGGACCTACGAGTAGGCAATGGAGCAAGGGTTGCTGCTGTTGCTGTAGGAACATACGAGCTAGTATTGCCCAGAGGGCTAGTTTTAGTTTTGAACAATTGTTATTATGTACCTGCTTTAAGTTCAAACATTATTTCACTTTCTTATTTGGATAAGGAAGGATTTACTTGTGTGAATGGTAATGGTAGATGTTCAATTTACAAAGATGATGTGTTATTTGCTTATGGTGATCTGCATGATAATCACTAGATCTTAAAATTGGAACAACAACGTAATAACGATATTTATAACATTGATACGAAAAGGATTAAGATTAACGAATCTAATCCTACATACCTTTGGCATTGTCGTTTAGGCCATATAAACGAGAAACGCCTAGAGAAGCTCCATAAAGATGGACTTCTAAGCTCATTTGATTTTGAATCATATGATGCTTGCAAGTCTTGTTTATTTGGAAAGATGACAAAGGCACCCTTCACTGGCCACAGTGAGAGGGCGTCTGACTTATTAGGGATCATACATAGTGATGTATGTGGACCCATGAGTACTCAAGCTAGAGGTGGTTACTCTTATTTCATTACGTTCACTGACGACTTCAGTAGGTATGGCTATGTCTACCTAATGAAGCACAAGTCAGAGTCTTTTGAAGTGTTCAAAAGATTTCAAAATGAAGTAGAGAACCAACTTGACAAGAAAATCAAAGTCCTTCGATCTGATCGAGGAGGCGAGTATTTGAGTTAAGAATTTATTGATCATCTTAGAAGTTGTGGGATAGTCTCACAACTTACTCCTCCTGGAACCCCACAGTGGAATGGTGTTTTTGAGAGGAGGAATCGAACTCTATTAGATATGGTTCGATCTATGATGAGTCAAACTGGTCTTCCGCCGTCCTTTTGGGGGCATGCTCTAGAAACTGCCGCGTTCACACTTAACCGTGTTCCGTCTAAGGCAGTTGAGAAGACACCATATGAGATATGGAATGGGAAGAAGCCCATTATGTCTTATCTCAAGGTTTGGGGATGTGAAGTTTATGTTAAGCAGCAGCCTAACGATAAACTATCTCCCAAATCCCTCAAGTGTTTATTTGTGGGATACCCCAAGGAAACGAGGGGATATTATGTCTACTACCCGACTGACAACAAAGTGTTTGTAGTCAGAAGTGGATTCTTTCTAGAAAAGGATCTTGTTTCCAAAAGAAACAGTGGGAGTAAGATAGATCTTGAAGAAGTACAAGATCCACAAAACACTCTAGAGGCGCAGACGGAAACTAGAGAAGAGCCACAAGATGTTGTGGAAGCTCCTCTAGTAGCACAAGGACCACGAAGGTCTGATAGGACACGTTCTCAACCTCAAAGATATGGATTTTTGATGACTAAGAACAAGGATGTGTTGCTCATCAGTTTTTTTTTTTTTGTAAAAAAAAGTTTAGGTAAGTTGGGTCTCGGGACTTACCAAGGCCAGAGTATGGGTCAAGGCTCTATGAGTGCTCATAGAAGTATTTATAGATCGCCTATCAACAAGGTCCTTACATCGGCAATGAGATTCGAGTTCACGACTTGCAGGTTATGAGTCAATTTCTTACCAAGTGGACCGATCTTTCTTAGTCTTTCTTTTTTTCTTATGATTCACTCTATCAAATTATAACATATGTCGTAGCCCAAGCAAAGCAATCTGTTCATTACGGTTTTGGTTTTGTTTTTTTTTCCCCAGATATTCTAGCTAGCTAGGTTTCGCATCTTGTAATTAAGCAGAGATGTGTGTTTGAAATAATAATGTTTATATTTTATAGTTAAGATTATATATAATGATGATTCTCTCTACTGTTGTCTTCAGACCTTGATGTTGTGATTAATCAGATATATGTTTGGATTTTGTTTATCTGTGTGAAATCATTGTAAATTAAATTAAGAAGATGCGTACGTCAATATACAATAAATTAAAGCATATATATAGTATGATTTATAAACCCATCGTTATACGTAGGAATGATTCATGAATACGCTAATTAAGCTAGCTTAAAACAAGGTTTCGTGTAGTAAGTATATATATATGGTCCCATGATTGATGACGCAATTACTATATCTTTCCAAACGCTATAAATACACAACCATTCTGCTTAATTAATACCACTCATTATTTAATTAATTTTGTGTTTTCCCCTTGTAAACTTGCTTCTAGCTAGTTTTTATTTATGGACTAAATTTTGGTTATTTAATTTTTAATTGATTAAGTAAGTAATTATTGGCAGTTAAATTAAATATAAGTTTAATTAATTATTACTTTTGATATATAATATCAAAAACTCACATTAGACTTTCAAATTTCGTCTAGATATGCCCTTAGATGTCATTCTTACATTTCCAAATGTTTTTGCATCTTTCTTTTCATTATAGTTAGCTCTTGAAGTTTGAGAGCCTAAGACCTTATATAGTGTCTTACTCTCAGCTAACTACCTCATGTGGGACTCGTATTATTACATACTCCTTCGAAAGTCGACGTCCACGACGGTCCACGCTATCGACACTTCTCCATTGATAGCCCAATTTCCACTTTTGGCAACTCCATACAACTTACAGTATTCGACACGACGTATCATACGTACTTTAATCCAGCCTATAGGTCGTCCCCTCCGTGTCGGTCGGCTCTAAATGAAAACATCAATTGATACGAGTGTAAGTCCTTAGTAAAATCATACCTCAAAAACTAGCTATTGAAATTGTAATTCCATAGTCCTTAGTGTAAGACTTTGGCCGTTTTTTAAAATTAAATACCTAAAAAAAGTTTTCCTTTTTGGTTGATTGGCTATGGCATGTCGATCAATTTCCCATGTAGTTTGACCTCAAAAATCAAAACTAATATTTTCATGTGGTTTAATTTAAATTAATTTAAGCACCCATAGCCAAGTTATAACTTGAGAATTTTATATTATTTCGGTCAATTATTGGAACTAAACATAAATAGGTTTATTTTTTAAATGTGTGCTTGGTTTCAATTATTTATTTATTAACGTCAAAATTAAGATAAAAAAAATACCGTACCGCGTGGGGATCCAATAATATGAAACAAATCGTGCATACACACTTGACAAACTGAGACAACGCCAGCAAATGTAATTTGAAATTGTTTTAAACATGCGCAAAACTTATATTAAGTTCCTTATATCCTTGCTATCAAGTTCTCCAATCGACATTTGACACGTGGCAAAAATTTTATACATGACCAATCATGATAGAGAGATAATATTAAACACTACTTTTTGCATGACCAATCATTGAAGAGAAAAAATGTAATTAAAACTTGTGATTGAATAAACTTGATAGTAAGGATATAAGGAACTTGATATATATATATATATATGACAAACTGAACTTTGAATACTATATACTTAAGTTTAAATTACCACAATGACATGCTTGAGAATTTTATAATAGGGAGAGAAACAAAGCTATGGGCTGCTGAATAAGCCTAACTTGATCAGGAAAAAGGGAGCCCAAAACCTCTTAACAACAATCAATTAAGTAAGTTGCTGACCAAAACATATTAAGTTAGTAAGTGGGCCAGGCTCATATGGCTGAGTCATTTGAGTATTCACCCTTTGTAAAGGGAAGGGCAAAATAGAAAAAAGTGAAGGGCTTATAAATAGTGACTGGGCTAACCATTTAGTTTATTGGATTTTTATATTGGAGAATGTGGTTGACAATGATATATAGGAGCTTTCATAGTTCATACACAGTTATAGCCAATGTGATTGATCAATAATTCGTTTGTCGAATATATTGAGTGGACAAAAGAGTGTGAATAAAAATTTTTGAATTAATTTATGGACATATATAGTTTTAGTTATTAAACACAATCCCCACGATGCAAATAATTGAAGCCAGCTGCTATCTTCAATGCACCCACCGAATCTTCTTCCCTCCATGTTTTTACTCTAAAAAATTTAGGTAAGGTTCCTTATATTTTTGCTATAAGATTTCTCCAATCAAAAGCTTAATTTACATTCTCTTTCTTCCATGATTGGTCATGCAAAAAGGTGTGTTTAATATTCTCTCTCTACCATGATTGGTCATACATCAAATTTTTGTCACGTGTCAAATGCTTATTGGGGAACCTTATAGCAAAGATATAAAGAACCTTACTTAAGTCTTTTCCTTTTCTATATTACACTAGATTTATAGTATTGTGAGAGAAGTAAATATTTAGGGATGAGAAAATATTAGAGAGATTCACACTGATATTTTCTTTCTCTAAATGTCAATTTCTCTATTAGTACAACATTTATTATACACAATAGAGGATCCACTCTCGAATTTTAGGCTGGTTTGTCTAATATAATATTGTTAGACTCATCATGGCATCATTTTATTTTTATCTTTTTTTTTTGTTATTTAAGATATCTTCCAGCTCGACAGGTCAAAGATTAATCCTCCACAGATCTAAGTTCCATTGAAGAGTTTGTCACTGGTCAATTAATTGTTACTTAAACAAGTGTACGCGCGTGATATGACTATTTTTTTCCTGGCTAGTATATATTATTTTCATTCTTCTTCAAATTAAAGGTCCTAAACGTATTATCCAATATATATGTTAATTGAGACTAATCTGAAGAAACAAATGAGTCCCCTTCCCTCGCCTAAGTAGCTTCTCGAAATCATTTTTTTTTTTGCCAGAAGCATTGAGAAATCTTTTGAGACAGTAAGTAGAGGAAACATGTGATTTTTTTATGAACCATAAACAAAACAAAACAAAAAATCAAACTAATTTGTAATATCTTATAGACTAGGTTATATATTAAAAGTAATTAAATTAAAAACCGCCAAGGAATTCTCTGGACATCTTAATTTTTTCAAATATATGCAAGATTTTAGTTATAGAAGTAATGTAAAACTCAAAATTCTAATTATAGCTAGTATTGATTAGAACCTAAGAAGCATGGACACTGACACGGACACGGGACACGACACGGACACGGACACAGCGACACGCTAAACTCTCAAAATTACACGACACGACACGGCATATATTTATATATATAAATAATTAAATATTCATAATTTTTAATGAAAAATTTAAAAATTACAAGTTTTATTCATAATATGTCATATGTATTATTATTTTCTCTTATATGTCATGTTAAAGTCACAAAAAAATGATTTATATTCTAAAATTTATGAATATGTGTCGTGTCGGTGTCGTACGGGTGTCGGACACTGACATGTGTCTGACACGGCGACACGCCCTCAAAATGAAGTATCCATGCTTCTTAGATTAGAACACAAACAATATATATATTATTGTCAGATTTTTTTATTTTTTTTTGGTCTTTGAGTCCTAATATTTTATTAGTGAGTAGAGTGTTTTTAGAATTATATTAATGTTTTTTAATGTTTACATATAAAAGAGTGATACTATATTTCAAGGATCGAAGAGATGGACAGCAGATTTATAGACGGAAGAATTCAATATTTTTGTTAGCCCCAATTTTCATCACATTGGGTTGGGCCCATAAATTTTGGACTTTTTGGCTTGACCTAAAGTTTGGTCTTGAAGCTAAAGATTAACATGTCATCGTGTACTAATTAATAGCGTATGGCCATTGACCAAAAATAGCTACCCTAGGGCCCATTTCATAAATATAGGGAAAATAATTCGTTCTGAAGTGTTTTTTTTTAATGGAGTTTTTATATTTGTTATGAAGTTTTTAATTTTTATGATTAAAAGTAATATATATATATATATATTGGCCATTGATTAAAAGTAATATATATATTATATATATATATATAATGGAGTTTTTATATTCTTAGTTATAAATATATATATATTTATATTTGTTATGAAGTTTTTATATATATATTTATATATTAATATATATATATATTCCTATAATAAGATTATAAGAACATAGAAACAAAATTTTTAAAAACATATATAATTTTTTTTGTTGGCCGCGACCTTATAAAAAAAATGTGAAGAACTTTATAGAAATTGTTTGTCATTTAATTTCTGTAACAGGAAGTTTTATGTGTGTTCCTTCATAGCTATTATTTTATAGTTAATTAATTAATATAAGAAGTGCTCTCTGCAATGTCCTTACTTAGATAAGGTTGTGAATGTTGTAAAGGAAGGGAGACTCCTCACTCCTTACCCGGGAATAGTCCTAGGATGTGACTTGGTAGGATTGAAGTGAAGGTTCCTTCGTGTTCAGTCACGATCACTTAAGTAAGTAAGTTAAGGACTTATATTTAGTAAATATAGTATTATTCTATTGAGCTCAAATCCCTTCATCCTAGCTTTATTAGTAAATAAGGATTATTATGAAAGGAAATAAACTAATTAGGGACCAAGTTGATATTTTAGCCTACATGCATATCATATTCTTTCACCTTTTCTCTTCAATTCTCACGTTATATCAAGAATAAGTAATGGCATTATGAGGCATTGATATACACATTTAAGGCAGATAACTCAAATATGGCTGTTGCAATAGAATAAATAATATTAATATCATATAATGCTATAATTAAGGCCATGGACGTTGGAAGAGCAATAATTAAAGCAAATGAAGGGAATTAAAGACATATAATGAAGGAGGTAAAAGGGCTTACGGTTATAAGCATGTAATTATGTTATTGCAAGCAATTGATTAGATATAACTAAGAAGGTCTATATATGTACACAAGTGAGTGTCATAGGGGGGCTAGGATACAGAAAAGATAACACATGTATTGGGAGGCGTGAGAGAGTGACGCATGGAGGGAGAGTGATGCATGGAGAGAGATAAGTTGGGGGGAAGGACACGCACAAGGCAAAGGATGAGAAGGAAGATAGTTAACATATGAGAGAGAGACATAAGATAGTTAACATATATGAGAGAGACATATTTTTCATGGGAGAAGTAACACCTCCTTCTTTTTAGTATGAGATATTAGATAAAATTATTATTTTTCGTGAGCTCTTTAGAATATACTCTATTTTATTATACTTTAAGTCCTCTTGTCTTACCCATTTCTTACTTAAGTGCTTTACTTCTCCCCCTATTAAGATCATCTTAGAGATTATTTCTTAATATTTGCTCTAATATTGTTATTCTTTATATTAATTATTATTTTACTCTATTTCTCTTGTTTTGCTCTAAACTTCCAAGCATGAACCTACCCGTTCCCGGAACAATGTTGAACAAATGTTTTTGTAACTGGGTTTTAACAATTATATTTGCATTTGATTTGAGAGAGGTCTAGATGACAAGGATGCGTCTTCCAAATTATAGTTGCCATAAATCTCGAATAACTTTAAAGACACTTATATTTGGGTTAGGTGTGTCAATATGTCAGTATCATTCCTTCATTACTTATTTATTTATCGGTGTAAAAATCATTGTTTATACAATTTTTTTTTAAAAGCATCAAGTCAAATCATATTATAGAAAAGTTAAACGATATTTACAATCGATCAAAAAACTCTAATCTAATGATACAGAAGAATGATTTGCAAACATTATTGAACTATAGAAACAAGTAAAAGTATAAAATTCATAACCGATCTCAGTGTTGCCAACAAATTATTTACTATTGAGCTTTCTGCATATTAGACAAGTAAGGTTTATCTCAAATGTAGATTTAACTACAAATTAAAACATGCATTTAATTTGTTGAGTATTATTATATATGATAAAGTATACAAGAGCGTTGAAAGTACATAGTCATGATTAATTTAACTTTGATATAAATGGGATGGTTCACGATAATGATGAATTGATTCACCAATAATTGTACGTGCGTGTTTCAATTTCAACTATACAGACGGCATTGAAGATCAAAATTGAGTGAAACATTATGTAAACCAGCAATATAATGTGTTGTGACAGAGAGAATTGAAGGCATATAGATAGAAAGACACAAGACACGTGATGATCGAGCTAGGGCATAGAATCAGGTGTTCTAAAAATGTAGAGAGAGAGAGGGTGTTATTAGTTAAAGTGCTCCAAAAATATATGGTCCATCATGAATATATACATATATATGCATATGAAGGAGTGAACATATTCCAACTTCCATATATATACATCCAGGTGGTGCCAAGCATGCACGTCGAGAATCAATTCGATATCGTGCCACTGCACCCTGTTACGTCTTTAACAAGTCGTGATGTTGAAAGTAACTATATATATATGGCTTAGTTTAGATGTAAAATTTGATTCTTGATATGAGATGTAATTGTTGATGTGACATAATTATAACTATTGATGTAATTTAAAAAGAAAATTTTAATCAATCAAAATTGTGTATGAAGTCACATCACTAGTTACATACAACTAATTCTTTCACGTGTCATTATATTATTGGTTCATGACCCATTATCAAACTTTACATCTTACACTAACCCTATATATATGTCTAGTATAATTATATAATGATGAATGAATGAGAACTAGAGTCTCAAATAATTGATAATAATGGAAGGCCGAGAAGAATCACAAGTAGAAGCGACGAGGGTGGATTTGGAAGGCTTGCTGAGCAACAGACACGTGGCTGGAGCTGAAAATCCTCTCATGTCTGGCCGGCCCCGCCGTGGTGGTTCACATGCTGAACAACGTGGCCTCCATGTCCACCCAAATATTTTCCGGCCACCTCGGCAACCTGGAGCTCGCCGCCGCCAGCCTCGGAAACTCCGGCATCCAAATTTTCGCCTTCTGGAGACACTCTGCGGCCAAGCCTACGGCGCACGCAAACCCCACATGTTGGGAATTTACATGCAAAGATCAACAATCCTTCTTTTGGTGACATCATTAATACCCCTCACTCTCATTTACGTCTTCTCCAAACAAATCCTAATCCTCCTCGGAGAATCCCACATTATTTCCTCGGCTGCTTCTGTTTTTGTGTACGGACTCATCCCTCAGATTTTCGCCTACGCGGCGAACTTTCCTATACAGAAGTTTCTTCAGGCGCAGAGTATTGTGGGTCCCAGCGCGTGGGTGTCTCTGGTGACGCTGATACTCCACGTGGCGCTGACGTGGATGGTGCTGTACAAGCTTGAGTGGGGCCTACTAGGGGCGTCGTTGACTCTGAGTGCCACGTGGTGGCTTTTGGTGGTGGGTCAGTTTTGTTACATAGTGAAGAGCAAACGGTGTAAGGACACGTGGATTGGGTTGAAGATGAAGGAGGCTTTTAGTGGGCTTTGGGAATTCTTCACGCTCTCACTGGCTTCGGGGATTATGATTTGTTTGGAGATTTGGTATTATCAGATTCTTGTTCTCATTTCTGGATGGCTCCAAAATCCTGAGATCTCCCTCGATGCTCTCTCTGTTTGGTACCTACCTCACTAACTAATTATTAATTATTACTATTACTGCTATCTAATTATTCAATTTAATTAAAATATTTATTATTCAAAAAATTGAGGATACAAAAGTTCAATTTTGATGAGTAGTCATGAATTATATATACTTTGGCTGTTTGGCATATATATCATCACTTGCAACTTGCCACTAATATATATAATTCCTTTTAAAGTGAAGAACCACAAAAATTCCATGTTCTGACTCTTAAGCTTCATCTTTTAATTTATACCCACTTTCGAAAAGGAAAACACAAAGACTTTTTATATGAATATATTCTTTCTCGATCTCTTTATATATGTATATTTTGCTTGTCTGGCCAGTTTTAGTAACTGCATTCCTAATGTCCCAAATTTAAAAGTTTACTTAAATTCATTTATCACTTGAATTCATATAAAAGCATGGACAATGATATGGATACGAATACATACACAGACATATTAAATTCTTAAAATCACATGACACGACATGACATATATTTTTATATATATGAATAATTAAAAATTCATAAATTTATATTAATCATAGTATATTTACTAATGACTACTTTTGTCAATTATATTGTTGGATGCAGCATGACGATATTGGTTTTGCAGTACACAATTGCAATGGGTTTTAATGCGGCTGCGAGGTATTATTCTCACATCTATGATAATATATATAATATATGATACCAAACCTGGATTCATTATTTGTAACTTATATATATCTAGCACCCAATCAATGAATGAATATATATATATAAACTCATGCAGTGTGAGGGTAAGCAACGAGCTAGGGGCAGGACATGCAAGAGCAGCAGCATTTTCAGTGGTGATAGTAACAATGACGTCTTTGGGAATGGCTGTGATGTTGGCAATCCTAGTCATGATCCTTCGCCACGTGTTGAGCTACGTGTTCACAGGTGGCACCATCGTGGCAGATGCAGTGTCTGACCTGGCACCTTTCTTGGCAGTCTCCATCATACTGAATGGGATCCAACCTGTTCTCTCAGGAGTGGCTGTGGGATGTGGGTGGCAGAAGTTTGTGGCCTATGTCAATCTTGCTTCTTACTATTTCATTGGAATCCCTTTGGGTATTCTCCTTGGTTTCAAGTTTCATCTTGGAGTCAAGGTTAATCATATTTATATATACAATTTTCATTCTTTCATTTCATTTAATACTAATATATATTTGAAAGTTGAAACTAGATCTATATATATATATTGTGTCATTTTTCTAGATATTTTTTTGTTGTTAGGGAATATGGTCCGGAATGATAGGAGGCACTTTCATCCAGACTCTCATCTTATTGTGGTTCACTTATCGAACCGATTGGACACATGAGGTAAATTATATAAAGAGTAAACTAGTAGTTCCGTCAGTACAAAATCACTGAATTGACAACTCATTTTGGACCGGCTAGATTGTAAAAATATTTTTTTTTAATTTGGAGATTGAATTGTTGAAAAATACAATCCCTAAAAAGTAAAAATATATATTAGAGTAACTAAATGATTTGATTTTTAAAATATTATAAATTTATTAATTTAGTGTATAAATGATGAATAATAAAATTTAGGGCAATAGACCGGTTGGTGCCCCTAACGTTTGGGGTTAGTTTCAGTTATGCCATCAATATTTGTTTTGTGTCGATTATACTTTCAACGTTTCACATTGTTGTCAATTATACCCTAACCTCAATTTTTTTTTGGGCCAAAGTCCTATTTTGGTCCCTCATGTTTGCTCAAAGTTTTGTTTTGGTCCCTCAAGTTCTGGTGAACTTTCCGGCGAGATACACAACGACCCCGGCGACTACGAAATCTCCTAATCCAAGGTTTTTTGACCTCTTGAGTTCAATGGCGGCCTGCATTTTGCGAACAAATGACCGAAAATATGATTTTCGACGATTGTGTAAATTTTTCGACGATTGAGGTTAGGGTATAATTGACAACAATTTGAAATGTTTGGGGCATAACTGACACAAATAAACGTTGGGGGCATAACCGAAACTGATCCCAAACGTTAGGGACACCAACAAGTCTTTTACCTAAAATTTAGTCACTGAAAAATGTAATTATAATCAATTTAATTATTTTGTTAAGATATTAATTTAGATGTAATGATTAATATAATTTTTTAACATAAATTGTTAAGTATAATATCAAACATCAGATTTTTTTTATTAAATTTTTTTTAGTTAATATCTTTAACAAAAGGACTAAATTTATTATAATTATATTTTTCAATGGTTAAATCTTATTAATCAATCTTTCAGAGATTAAATCTTATAAATAAATCTTTCCTCTACTCATTAATTTAGTAATAGTTTTAACATTACTCATCAAGGCATTATATATTTGTATAAGCTTGGGTTTGCATTAATTTTATAAAGTATATACGGAAAAGACAATGATAGATTCACATGTGCATGTAATTACTAATTTCAGACATGTGTTGGTTGAGTCATTAAAGAAAAGTAACCGCAGGAAAATTAAAATGTTTACAGGTTGAAAAGGCAAAGAATCGAGTGAATAGGTGGGATCGATGATGATCAGACTTCAGAAGGACGATAAGGCAAATTAGACTTGAAGCTTTTCAGTACTATACACACTCTGCTGCTCACAACCACAATTCTTTTCCATGAAATTAATGAGACCTTTAGAATAAGTTTAAGCTTGCAAGTTTTAATAATCTTGATCCCATTTCTCTTCTGATCTTAAGGCTTTAATTTTTTGGGCTAGCTACTTCTTCATGCTACCTTCGGGTGTGTACTGGATAAATTTATCATTTATCAAAGAATGATTACTTTTGTTAGTTATTTTTCTTAAACTTTTCTCTGTACATTACTCTTAATTAGCTCAAACGGATAACCTTTTTTTTTTTCCGTACTTTAACTTCAAAAAATTTTAGCTCAATTTTTTGTCCAAATACTTCTCATCAAAATCGAAAGTTTAAGTAAATTAAAAATAAAGTGTAAAATGGGATTGTAAAATCATAAAAATTTACTTAAATATAAATGATATTTTTGTTTAGACTTTGGACAATATGTTTTTCATTTACTTAATTTAAATATATTGAAATCTTCATAATTCTCACAAATTTAATAGTATTTATTAATCAAAACAAGTATAAAAATTCTAACATTAATATCATCGTAATAACAAATTAACAGTATAATATAGTATAGAAATTGAAATAAACACATTGATGGTGTCATAGTGGTGATAAGAAGATGATAGAGAAGATAACATGATAGAGAATATGTTGACCAAGAAATTGATGATAGAGATGATGATGTAGATGATTATGAGGATAATAAAGTACTTTGTTAATTTAATTTGCATGTTTATTCCACTTTTAGTGAAGAAAAATATATGGTTATTAAACTTTAATTTTAAATCTAAAATCATACGACTTTCTTTAATTTTACTTAAAATTTGACTCAATTCAGTTATGTGCGATTTTAGTGAGTAAATCACCAATTTTACGATTAACGCAATTTTGAAGATCATGAATATAAATTTTTTTTTTCTGGGTTAAAGGGTCATTTTGGTCCTAAATATATGTTCTGCTGTTCATTTTGATCCTAAATATTGGCAGAATGTTTCATTTTGATCCCCAACTATTGAATATGATCATATTTCTCTCTTTTTTAGTTCGAATGTAACGAGTTCAAAGCTACATATTATTCTAAAACTTAATTTTGTTCAACATTTTGCCACAACAAAAATCAAACGCATGACAGTATGCATCTTTAATTTGGATGTCTGTTTATGATTGCAATTGATGAAAGTGTATGACAGATGATGACATCTTGGTTTTGGTTTAGCGAGTGTTTGGTCTTTATCGTGGCAAAATATAAGACAAAATTGAGTTTTGGTGAGTGCACATACAAGTCACGTGCCTAGGCTCTGTTCGTGTGCGCTTATAGTAAAATCAGCTTTGATTATAATCGTAGTGTGATTATAATTAAAATTGATTATTTGTGTATTGGTGTCTGGATGAATGTTGATTATTTGGTGTGAAATTATTGAAATGGGTATGTAATGATTGTGGTTGGTAGATAGAAAAGTGAAGAAATTAATAAATTGTATAGGGATAGAAATGAAAAAAAAAATTAGAAAAAGTAAGATGTGATTGTTGCTTATATAAAAATCAAATTGTCACTGTTTGTCTCGAAAAGAGTGAAGATCTGATTAGTTGAGAAGCACATTTTGAGGTGGTTATTTTGTTTGGTCGACCAAACTCATTTTTGCCTACGAAATAGTCGACCGGAGGGACTAAATTGTATCGATTTCCCCAACCCAAACCCCAACATTCGGTCGACCAAACGATGAAATGGTGGACCATTTGACACAAGATGAGAGAGAAGGAAAAAATACTCTGAAGTCTGAACCCGTAAAAAAAAATTACAATTTGGCATAATCATTCTATCTCTCATCTCTCTCTCTCTCTTTCGTCTCCGTCTCTCTCTCTCGTCTCCGTCTCTCTCTCTATCTCTCTCTCTCTCTCTCTCACAATTATGCAATTTTTTTTTGGGTTCTTTGTACTACTTGAGAGATGAAAAGAGGATGAAAATGTGATTATATGGAGAAATCCAACTTCTTGAAAATGTCAGTTTCATGGAGAGCAATTTCTGCAATTTCTTTTTCTTTTTTTTGGTTCTTTGTACTACTGGAGAGATGAAAAGAGGATGAAAATGTGAGAGTATATGGAGAAATCCAAATTCTTGAAAATCTCAGGTTCATGGAGAGCAATTTCTGCAATTTCTTCTTTTTGTTTGGTTCTGTGTACTACTCGAGAGATGAAAACAGGATGAAAATGTGAGAGTATATGGAGAAATCCAACTTCTTGAAGATGTCAGGTTTTTGGAGAGATCAGAGACGAGAGAGATGGTGTGATTGTAGTAAGTATTATTACAAGTTGGACAAAATAATATTTTAGCCCAAAATAAGAATTAGTATTTATAAGTTAGCCCAATATTCAGTGAAATGACAATTTTGCCCTTGTGATGGGTGATTGATTGTATTAGAATATAGGTAATTATAGGTATATATAGGGGTATAAGTGTAATTAAGTGTGTTTGATTATAAAAAAATCATGATTATAATTTGATCAGAAAAAAAGCGTAAACGAACATGCTTATTTCAGAGCAGATTATAATCAAAGCGCAAATAAACTGGGCCTAATTTCATCCAAAACTAACAAAAAACTGTTTAGGGTACCAAAGCGATAACGATGGAGATCTCGAGGTACTAAAGTGTCAAATTTTAAACCACAGAGTACCAAAGTGGAATAAAATCAAACTACAGGGTACCATAATGGAATAAGATTAAACCACATGGTATCAAAGTATAATTTACCATTCATTTAATACTAATATATATATATATATTGTGTGATTTTTCTAGTTATTCTTTTGTTATTAGGGAATATGGTCTGGAATGATAGGAGGCAATTTCTTTTTGGTAAAACTGAGTAATTTCATTAAAAGGAAGTAGAGTACATAGACTTAGAAGACAAAGACATTAAGCAGCAGTACAGATGACTAAGACAAAAGAGATGAAGACGAAGAAGGAGCCAAAGTAGAGAGCTTACAACAAAACAGAAAATTAAAGGAACATAAGTAGGTTACTTAACAAGGAAGAAACAGAAAAAAAGAGAACAAAATACAAGCAAAAGAAATTCCAGCTATGGAGGCTTCCTCGCATACAAAGATTTAGGTCGTCTTATAACTCCTACTTCCAAGTAGTCTTGATGAAATAAGAGAGATAAGAAGGGAGGAAGTGAGGCATAAACAGTGAAATGAAGCTGTTTGGTTCTCCCATGATTTGCTAGAGCATCAGCACAGGAGTTGGCTTCCCTCAAAACATGTTGAATCTTGAAATCATCCAGTTGCATGGTAAGGAATCTGCAATTAGCAATTAAAGTGGAGAGAGGGTGATGAGGCAAAGCAGCAGAAGAAGTGATTCAATTTTTGGAGACAAGTGAATCAGTCTCAATAATCAAGTTCTTGTAATTTAATGAAAGGAAGTTCAATCCCTTTGGTGATACCCCAAAGTTCAGCAGTTAGGGAATTTCCATGGCCTATAAAGGCACTAAAACCTGCAACCCAATTGTCATTACTATCTCTCAAGAATCCACCTGCACCAATCAGATTATTTTTTGCAGAACCATCAACATTAAGTTTCAGAAAATTATTAAGAGGTCTCTGCCAAACAATTGAAGATCGTGTGGGGTGTATAGTGTGTGATAGTTGAGGGGAATGAGATGAGATTAGATAGTAGAATTCAGTAGCATTAAAATCAGCTAGGTTGATAATATGGGAAGAATAACTCTCATCGTGTTGTGGTTCACTTGTCAAACCGATTGGACACATGAGGTAAATTAAATAAAGAGTAAACTAATATTTGCGGTCACTGAAAAATCATTGATAAGTTCACAACTCGTTTTCTAAAAAGATTGAAATATAAAGTTTAGCTATTTTAAGGTCAAAACAATAATATACTTGTATTAGTATAAGTTGTTAACTTGGTATTTCTTAGGGACTGATTTATTAATTAGTTTACTCTTAAACAAATTGCTTTAATTTAAGTCATCTATATTTTTATTATTTAATTTCAGCTTCATTTTTTGTAATTCAAGTAAAAAATATGAATGTCTGTGATCTAAATTTACATGCACTTCATACGAGTTAAATAGTGAATATATATATAAATATGGAGTATGGAAACAGGTTTAATTACTACAGCTGATAAAATATAAAATTATATATCATGTGTTATTATGTTGTATTGAATATTGATTTTAAATTAAACATTGTTGAAAAATAATATTTGTAACAAAAATAAATTATTTAATTTAGAGTAAATTAATAATTTAATTTTTAAAAGATGACAGATTTATCAATTTAGTGCATAAAAGATGAAATTATAAAATTTAGTCACTAAAACTAATCAATTTGATCATTTTATTAAGATATTAATTAATTTAGATGTGGTGATAAATATAATCTTTTAACATAAATTGTTAAGTACAATATCAAGCATCAGATCCTTTTTATTAAATTTATTTTAGTTGGCACCTTTTAATAAAGGACTAACTGATTGTAATTACATCTTTCTGGAACTAAATCTTATAAATCAACCTTTCAAAGACTAAACATATTATAAAATAATCTTCAGGGACTAAATTGAAAAGGCAATCATCTTTCAGAATCAAATCATTAATCTAGTAATAGTTCTAACTGTTTGGAATTTCACTCTAAAAATTTCGAGTCGCGTTTTTAGGACACTGTCCTTAAGAGATATTCCGGTATCTCACTAATTAGAAACCGACACTCTCACAGAATTAAACGAAATCTTCTCCAATATCACACAGAGGAGGAATACAGAACAACAAAAGAGAAACTTAGAGACTCTAAAAAATACATAGAGAGAGGTGGTTACTGACTTACTTCAACAGTAATGAAGTTAGGATTTCCATGTATATATATAAGGTCTAATAAAATATTTATTAATTATAATAATTAATAAAATAATATATCAAAAATAACCTCAATCCGCATATCTCTTTTGTGCGGAGAATGTATACTTATTTTACAGATCTATTATTAAACTTAGGTCCATTCAAACATTACTCGTCAAGGCATTATATATTTGTTGTAGGCTTGGGTTTGNTTCACTTGGGAAGAAGTGAAGGAGGCTAGCACCTAGGCATCTGCCAAACTGCTCGTGTGGATCACCGGTAGAGGAAGGACACTCAGTGGACTTCTCAAATTCGCGAACATGATAAGTCACCGATTGAAACTAGGTAAACATCTTTTCTTACCTGGTATAAACACAGTTAGTGGATCCTGGAAGGAATCACAGAGTTAGCTTTTTATCAAGTTTTGTCAAGTTTTTTTTTTATTTTTCCGCTGCGCTCCCTCTGTGATTTCCCAACAATATGATTTTAGATCTATTAGTAGAATTGAAGCTTGGTTTAGTGAGGTCTTTCATTGCTCTTATAATAGTGATTTTGTTGTAGCTTTGGTGTCTATTATGTGCTGGAAAATTTGGAAGATTAGATGTTGCTATGTTTTTTACAAGATTAATCCTGATCCTATTCTTGCAGGCAAAAGAGATGTGACTCTACTATTTGAATTTTGGTCTACAAATGGGTGGTCCTTTGATGAGGTTTTGGAAAATAGTGGGGAAGCTCAAGGTAATCAGGATGCTCTGTGGAAGGTTCCTGGTAGAGGTACGTTTAAAGTTAATGTTGATGGGGCTCTAAATCTGAATTGTAATTCTGGTGGTGTTGGGGTGATTATTAGGGATAATAGGGGTGATATTGTTGAATGTGTTAATGCCCCCGTTAAAGCTTCTACTGTTTGTATTGCTAACGTTTTGGCCCTGAGGAAAGGTTTGCAAGTGGTTAGTGATTTAAATATACAGGAGGTGTGTATTGAATCTGATTGCAAAAATTTTGTTGACTGGTTCAATGGGAATTGTGGTATTCCGGATTGGCATTGTGCAAATTTGCTTCATGAGGTGAGATCTCTGTCTTCTTCTATGCACTCTTTGCAGGTGGTTTGGGTGCCTAGATCTGCTAATAAAGCGGTTGATTGGCTCGCTAAGGCTGTGTTTCGTGGGTTGTGTTGCTCTGCTTGGGTCAATGGACCTCCAACCCATTTTTTGAAGATTGTTCGTTATGATGCTGGAGATAGAAATGGGATTGGATGATGTCTTGGGGGAGTTGGTTTTTTGTTTATGTTTAGAGTTCTTGTTTTTTTTTTTTCAGCTTTCTGTTTTTGTCGTTTTGAGATGTTTTGCTGTTTTCTTGTTCTCATTTGTACTGTGGTGTTGTTTTGCTATTTTTATTGAAGTTTTTTCGGCCAAAAAAAAAATATAGATATAGATATAGATAGTTTTAAAATGTAAAATTATTATTTAAATAAGTATATTAAAGAAAAATTATGATTTACGTTTTAATAAAAGGAGTAAACTAGCAACCCGGTCCCTGAATTTTGGGCGCTCTGACTGATAGGTCCTTGAATTTTACGAAGTGTACAAGCCGGTCCCCAAATTTTTAAAACGCCATATTAATAGGTCCCTCCGTCATATTGTCGTTACAAAAAAGCTGACAGGTACATAACGGACGCTGATGTGTACCGTTATGTGCTGATGTGTCCCGTTATGTCCACGTCAGCACCCGTTATCTTTAAAAAAAAAAGCTGTCACGTCAATAAAAAATGACACATCAACATTTTGTCATTGCACTTATAGGTCCCTGACCCACTTTTATTCCATTATTCTCAATTCACCGTCCCAAATCCTTAAAATAAAATTGTAAAGTGTCCCAAAACTCTTCCAAACATTCCAATTTAGTCTTTAAAATATTAAAAACCCTAAACCCTAAAAAAAGTCTAAGTTGAACAATTAGGTCATTGAACCATTCTTATCCCATTATTCTCAATTCCCTCTCTTTTTTATCATCTTCATTCATTTTAGTCACAAATCCTTAAAATAAAATTGTAAAGTGTCCCAAAATTTTTCTAAACATTCAAATTTAGTCTTTAAAAATATTAAAAACCCCAAAACCCTAAAATCCTATACCCTAAACCATAAATCCTAAACCCCTAAAACTTAGGGCCTGTTTGGGGCTTCCAAAATGTCATCCAATCTCAGCCAAGTAGATGAGATGAGATGATGATGAGATTAGATGAGATGAAAATAATGGATTGGTGTTTGGATGATTTGAGAGAAAATGATGTTAAATAGGGTGTGAAATTATATAAAAGGGTAGGTAATGATTGTGGTTGGTTGAAATAGGTTTATAGATCTTTTTTAATTTGTATAGGGGTAGAAATGGTAGGAAATAATGAGATGAGATGAAGATAATGAGATGAGATGATAGATGCTTGGGTGTGGTTTGATTGGAATAATATTGAGATGAGATGATCTTGGAAAGCGTGAGGATGAGATATTTTTGGATGATGGGTTTTTGTTCCATCTCATTGGATGAGATGATGGACCAAAATGAAAATAACAATAAAATTATTTTAAGAATACAATTTAGTCCATAAATTTGTATTGATCCAATAATCAGTCCTTAAGATGTGTAAATTATAACTCGGGGCCCATAGAAAACCGCAACCATCAATAATCGGGTTTATTGATGAAATTCAATGACCAAAAAGTAACAAACAATAGTTTGGGGACTAGAATGCAAATAACATGGAAATAGTTTTAACTAATCTCATAGTTTAATAAACAAAACAGAACGAGAAATAGTTTTAACTCTTTTTAATTTTTTCAAAAAACTTCGTCAGATATATTAAAAAAAAAAAAGAGGGATTGAATTGACGTTCAGACTCAAAAATATAATAAATATTTTGATAACCGATATAAACTTATCTCATAGTTTGAAGACTAGACTGCCAACAAATGTGAATATAAAAGTTTTCCATTTTCTTCACTTTTTTTTAAAATATGTTATAACGTGTTTAGAAGAAGATTGTATCTTAACTAGGGATGATCATGGGTAGGGTATGGGTAGGGTACTATGATACCCGGACCCATACCCGGATGTGAGTGGGTATTAAAATCAATCCCCATACCCATACCCGCTGGGTAGTCTAATCCCCATACCCGCACCCAGACCCGAAAAATTTTTAAAATAAATTATTTTTTGTTAATAGAAAATTTATATTTATCCAATTTTTTACGTCTATAATTACTAAAAATAAAAAAATAAATCATAAATATGAATACATTAATAAAATATTTTAATATTTATAAAAACTTTAATATTTTTTTAGTAAAAAGTGTTAAAGTTTTATATATTTTATATATAAAAATATATTTATTATTACTAATGAGTATATGGGTAGGGTACGAGTAGAGTACCACCATACCCGAACTCATACTCATTAAGGATGGGTACGGGTTTAGACCCATACCCATAAGATAAATTTCAGGGTCTCCATTGAATATGAGTATTTTATTCATCCTATGCGTTGGTTGAGTCATTAAAGAAATGTAACAGGAGAATTAAAATTAAAATGTTCACAGGTTGAAAAGGCAAAGAATCGAGTGAATAGGTGGGGTCGATGATCAGAATTCAGAGGACGATAAGGCTATGATGATGTTGCAGAGACTTGCAGATGTAATTAATTGGAAATTAAACTAGCTAAAATAAAACATGAAATTAATTGGAAACCTGTACAATTCTTTTCCATGAAATTAATGAGACCTTTAGAATAAGTTTAAGCTTGCAAGTTGAATAATCTTGATCCCACTTCTCTTCTGATCTTGAGGCTTTTTTGGGCTAGCTACTTCTTCTTGCTACATTCGGGTGTGTACTGGATAAATTTATCATTTATTGAAGAATAATTACTTTTATTAGTTATTTTTCTTAAACTTTTTTCTCTGTACATTACTCTTAGCTCAAATATCAGACTAATTACCTCTTTTTTTTCTTTTCAGTATTTTAACTTAAAAAAATTTTAACTCAATTCTTTTCTCAAATAGTTGTCATCAAAATCGAAAGTTTAAATAAAGTGAAAGAAGAGTGTAAAATTGGATGGGTTAATTGTCAAAATTTACTTAATTAAATATAAATGATACTTTTCTTAGATAATACTTTACTTAATTTAAATGTATTAAAATCTTCATGACTCTCACAAATCCAACAGTATTCATTAATCAAAATAAGTTTAAAGTTTCTAACATTAATATTGTCGTAAAAAATTAACAATATATTATAGGGCCATAGTTGTGACGAAGATGGCGATATATGGAGAAGATAACCATAGAGAATATGCTAACGGAGAAATTGATGATAGAGATAATGATGTAGACAATTATGAGGATAATAAAATACTTTGTTAATTTAATTTGAGTGTTATTTCATTTTTTGTGAAAAGAATATGGTTGTCAAAATATAATTTTAAATCTTAAAATCATGCAATTTTGTTTAATTTTACTTGAGTTTGAACCGTGAGCCATTTTTTGTACGACTGACAAGATTTTATAGTAAGTAAAATCATTTATTTTACAAATTTAACCTGAATTTGATGATCATGAATATAAATATAATTTTTTTTTGTTCAGGGGTCATTTTTATCTTAAATGTATGTCTTAATATTTATTTTGGTCCTTTATATTTCAAAATGTTCAAAATGGTCATAAATGTTGACAAAATATTTCATTTTGGTCCCAAACTAATGAATATGATCATATTTTTCTCATTTCAAATTCAAATGTGTGACGAGTTCAGAGCTATATATTGTTCTCAAATAGTACTTTTTCTATCTAGTTGGGACGTTCAATAGATGAGGTTAAATCGGTCCTGAAAATAGACCACTTGTTTCACGACCAAACAAGCAAAATTTATTATATCTCTCTTGCTTCAAGTTTGAATACTGCGAATTCAGAAATACAAGTTACTTTTAACAAGTCTTTTGAACTTGAAATGAAAAACGAGAAAAATATAACAATATTATATTCAATAGTTTAGGACTAAAATGAAACATTTTGTCAACATTTAAGATCAATTTTGAACATTTTAAAACATAAAGGACTAAAATAAACAATAAGATATAAATTTAGAACCAAAATTTGTATACAACAAAACTATAAAAAAAAAAAAAGGAGAAGTTCATTTTACTAAAAGATGATTGAGACTTGAGACACACTGGATCCGAATTAGTATAGCTTATATATCTATATCGGAGATGTTAAAGAAATGTCTAACTCACCCCAAAAGAGCTTTCAAGAGGAGAGGATTGCCTTATTATATTTATAGAGTTAGAAAGTCCTTTAACTAAGCAATGTAGGACTTCAACACACCCCCCCACGCTCGATATTAGGAGCATGAAGCCAACAAGTTATTCCTAAGGTAGCTCAGTGTAAGGTTCATCCATCCCACATGTCAAACATAGCACATGCCAAACTTGGCTATGATACCATGTAAAAAAGCCTAACCCTAAAAGAGTTCTCAAGGGGAGAGGATTGTCTCATTATATGTACAGAGTTATAAGACCCTTTAACCAAGCACTATGAGACTTCAATACGCCCCCTCACGCTCTGAAGCCAACGGGTTATTCCTAGAGCAGCCCACTGCAAGGCTTATCCATCCCACATGTCAAACGTAGCACATGTCAAACCTGGGCTCTGATACCATGTAAAAAGACCTAACTAACCTCAAAAAGAGCTCTCAAGAAAAATGCCTCATTATATTTATAAAGTTAAAAAATCCTTTAACTAAATAATGTAAGACTTCAATTAAGTGGCACATTTTTTTTCCCACCGGTATCCTTTATTAAAGTCAATTTGTTGAATCCAAATTGATCATATTACGATCCAGTGAGTGTGAGTCTCGACCATGTTTCTTTTTTTCCTTAATCCGAAATTCCACAGTCCACACCTAATTCATAATTATCTCTGTCACTTAATTTGTTTTCAAGCCGTCGCTTTTTAAATCTTACACGTTGTAATTGTTTGTGACAACCTCATGTAATGTGTTTTTTTTACTCACTTGATATCCGAAATTTTACTCTAATTAACCTGAATTTGATCCCCATTACTCTCAATAGAATAACTGTATTTATTAAGTTGACCAATTCTTTATTAATATGTGTTGTTCATTTTTTATGATGATATATTATGGCCAAATGTTTTTGACCAAAGAAGAAGCAATAATTTTTTTAAAGAAAAGACCAATGCACACCATTCAGCGAAAAGAAACAAAGAAACAACATCAAGCCCGTAAAATCAGCATCCACATAGCTCGTAATGTTTGTACCTTGTTTGGTTATTCTCTTTGTTTTCTGTGTCCGATTGTTTTCCTCACCGTTTTTCCTTGTCTTATTGTATTTTCTTTTATATAAAAAAAAGGGTATTTCTAACATGTGTCTTTAGAGTACATATTAAGGTTTCTTTTGATTGGTCAAGTGAGTTTTGAAACATTAAAATTTATCTTTTGAATGAATTTTCGTAGATTTCAAGATATAAGATGCTCTACTAACCAATTAAAAAAAACTTTAAAATATGTCCAAAAGACACATGTTAGATAAATCAATAAAAAAAAAACCTATGCGCTTTTAATTTTTATACAAGTAGGATCATTTTTCATGATGATATATTATGGCCAAATTTAAACAAGTAGGGTCACCCAAGATCGAGCTTTTTTTCCCCCCCACCCGGAAGATCGGGCCTTTGTCGTGGACATATATATTTTCATATTAAAGAATGTGCGGTCCACAATGATATAGTACTAATACTAGGCGCTTTTAATTTTTTCATTTAATGATCAGGCGCATTTAATTTTTATACATACTCCCTCCAATTTTTAATAACTATTCTTTAAGGTTAATACACATAAATTAAGGTAATTATTAATCTACCTAAAATAAAGAAAAATATAATCAAGCTTGATTGAACTTGTGTATGCAGCAACCAATTGGTTAGTGGCAGACCCTTAAATGAAGCACCGATCTGCGGAGGATTAGTCCTTGGCCTGTCGAGTTGAGGGATACCTTGGAAAACCAATAAAACAAAAAAGAGAAATATGAAATAAGAAGATTAAATTATCCTTATTAAATTACTTATAGGTACTCCCACTAATTCAATTTCTACTAACAATTTAATATGAATAGAATTATAAAAATATAATTAATGTTCTCTTGATTTTATAAAAAATCAGATATTTTAGAAAAAATTTTACTCTCTAATAAAAGAGATTGATCTGACCATTTTTCATCATATATTTTAGTGACATTTTAGGGCATTTTATATTCATTTGGGATTCAATTGCATGCATTTATGTCCTTTTGTGATGAAATATGATGCCTTGAGGTTTGATGATTATTTGGACTATTTTGTGATTAATTGAGTGGTTTTCTTGGGTTTAATCTTTATTATTTGATTGATCCTTTTTATCTTGAGAATTCACTTAGTTTCTCGATGTTCTTGATAGGTTTTAATGAAGTCCAAAATGCTGAAATACTTCGAGGAAGGCTCAGGGATGTTTGGAGACGAGTCAGGGACCAAACCGAGATGAACTAAAGCTTCTGGAAAAACCGCCGCCGGAACCGCCGCCATGCACAGCCGTGGCGGGTTTACGGCTAATTTTAATTAATTAGGCCCAAGCTTGATTTTGATGATTCTGACCTAGATTTTCTTGGGATAAACCGAAATTTTCATATAGAAGGAGTTTGGAGGTCAGTTGGAGGCTACACACTTGCTTAGAGAGAGTTTTACACATTTCGTATCTCGGTGATCCGATATTCTTATCGTGTGAAGCTTTTTGTGGAATCATGACAACCAATTCTGAAGTTGTTCATCTGTCAACCATGAGCGGCTAAATACTCATACCCTGAGGAACATTGGAGCAAAGCCTGAACTAGGGTTTCATATTTAGGGAGTTTTTCTCACACTAGAATTAAGGTTTACTTTATTGTTCTTGATTTCTAGTTGGACCTGGGAACTATTTGTGAATTCTGATTTTTTATTAGGAATTCGGTTTTATTTGTTTAATTATATCTTGATTGTAACCCTAGAGTCTATACTAGTTTGGTTATAATTATAGGTATATAGCTTTGACAATGGTATTTTTTATAAAGATTATGTTTCTTGATCTTCTTTATCATCAATTGAATGAAGGTTTTCAATTATTGTTATGACTTATCTTGTTTGAGGTATTTTCATGATAACATTGTTAACCTAAGTCATTGAGTTATTAGTGACTACTTTAGGATGATTTGTGTGAGATGCTCCATTTATCATTGGTAGTGATGATTGCTTAATCCAATTGCTCTGTCGGGTACTCTTTCAATTTGGTTAATCCGTTAATTTATTATTATTGCCTTTCAATTCGGTCTTTTAGTCAAAAATCTAAAAATATTATTGATTTATTTAATTATTATTTTAGGTCATAGATAATCACTCAAAGAACAACTTTCCTTTACTTTCATCCAATTAGTGATAATTTGGTCTCGTTGCTTTTAAACTTTGCACAAAAGTTCCTCGAGAGATCGATTCAGATTGTACCACTATAGTGCATTAATTCCGATATTTTTGGCCACCTAACAACGGGTGCGTTTAGATATATTCAGAACCGGATAGAATACTCTTTAACTTTTGTTCCCGGGCAATGTGATTGATCAATTTGTTTGTCGATATTATTGAGTAAAGAGTTTATCTACCAGCTGTGTACAGAGTTTTAAAAACAAAATCGATAATAAATAAACTTTGAAAATGAAACTGAAAATTAACATAAAATTTTAAAATAAATAATTATACTTTCACTTATAAAGTATATATAAAAGAAGAATATAGGATAAAAAATAAATTTAAAATGTAAATAAATAATAATTTCATTTAATTATATTAGTTGGCGGATAATGGATATCGGGTACCCGATATATCCGATTTATAAAATAGGATATCTTATCCTATATTCATATTTTTTCGGATATTTCGGGTATCTGTCGGATACCGGATATCGGATAGGGTGCGGATACGGATATTAATTTATCGGATACGAATAGGGTACGAGTATTGAATAGGATAAACGGATACGGATACGAATACGGATAGTGACAAAACCACCAGATATCCTATCCGTTGCCATCCATACTTAAGTTGCAGATGTAACTTAATTGTAGCTCATAACCACAATTCTGTTCCATGAAATTAATGTGAGACCTATCGAATACGTTGAAGCTTAATTCCCACGCCACTTCTCTTCTTCAAGCATTTTTGGGCAATCTATCATTTATCAAACAATAATTACTTTTCTTACTTATTTTTCTTAAACTTTTCTCTCTACATTACTCTTAGGCCTTAGCTCAATCGGACAATAACCATTTTTATTTTTTTAAGAAATTTTAACTCAATTTTCTTTTTGTTACAAATTTATCTTTTTCGATATACTTCAAAAACTAATATGAAGCTCATTTTTATCTTTTTTGTTTTAATATGAAACTCATGGATCCATTCCATTCCCTACTTTCCAGTGTTACATGCATGCAGGCACCAAAAATATTTAAAGAAAATGATGAGTCACTTTGTACTTGAGCAAATTATTAAAAAAAAAGTTGAAGTTTGACACTAGCTAGATTCCGGATGTAAATAAAAGCAACTTTTTTTTAAAAAAAATTTCTAATAGTCATTTTTTTTTAAGTTTAGAAACAAGCCCGGTGCAGAGCAAATACACCTTCTTTTTTTTCCTCAAATAGAGCAAATACACCTAACCTAGGGACGGCACCCGCACAGAGTGGAGAGACGGGGAGATCCTCTCCGTCCACATCCCCACAAATTCTTGTCCTCCCCATCCTCATCCTTGTTCCCAACCCTGGGGATGAATTTTCCCCCATCCCCATTCCTCAACTCCCCACAGTCCCCACAGGGATCCCCACAATATAATTTTTTTAATGGAAAACTGAGAATGCATTGAATTAAAATACAAAATCTAACAATAAACACGGATTGAAGGCAATCTGGAGGGGACTTCTTCCAAACAAACATATCTAATCAGCAATAAATAAAGATAATATGGACCCAGACTTTTGGTACACCCATGATCAAAGCATCAATAGAGATAATATGTCCATTTCAAATTGATTAAAAACCTAATCCCATAAATAATTTAGTTTCAATTATAAAATTTCATTCAAACAAATTCCAATTAAAGAAAATATAATACAAAGAACATAAAATTTGAGACTATCTAGTTTCTCCCACACGATTAAAATAATTATTATCCACAAAGAGTCAAAGACTAACGCCTTAAAACCATTATCGCTCATAAAAGAAGTTACACTATTTTAATGGATGAAATTTGTTTGTAATTATAATATATATATATATATATATTTAATTCGGGGTCAAGGACTCCGCGGAGCAGGGGGCATACTTCTCGTCCTCATTCCCAAATTACATTCGGGGTAAAATTTAACCCCAGTTTCAACCCCACGAAAAATTTTTCCCCGTATCTGGGGATCCCGCAGTGCAATACCCGCGGGGATCCTCATTTATGAGAAAAATTGCCGTCCAAACCTAACATTATATAAATATTTGGCAAAAAAAAATTATATAAATAATGTTGACGACAAATGAACTGGATACATGCTGATATTGAGGGTTGCCAGTTGCCACAAACAATTACAACGTGTAAGTTTTAAAGCCACGGCTTGAAAACAAACTGACATAGAGGTAATCATGATATTGGGGTCTGGACCCTGGAATTGCGGATGAAGAAAGAAAGATCATTGGGACTCGCAGATATATATATTGGAGTACGAGTATCACATTTTTCTCTGGTGACGAGTATTTATATATGGCACATTTTTTTTTTTTTGGGTAAACAGACATTTAATATAGGGAAATTCTATAAAAAAGACAATTAAATTTATGACCACCCCATTCTACCCTCTTAAAAACTCTTATTTAAATTCAATTTATATGTAAAGAATTGTTCAAATATATATATTAAAGGGTAATGCTATACATGGTGGGAGAGCTAAAGTTAACTAACTTGTAGCGATTGGATTTACCTTTTTTAAATTGAGATTTGTATAATAACAATTATTATACAAATCTCAAGATGAAAAAGACAAATCCAATGATTACAACTTAGTTAGCTTTAGCTCTCCCACTTTGTATAGCATTACCCTTTAATATATATGAACAATTCTTTATATATAAATTGAATTTAATTGGGAGTTTTTAAGAGGGTAGAGTGGGGTGGTCATCTATGGAGTAGAAAGAGATAGAGTGGTAAAAGATGAGTTATATATTGATTAGGACGTAGGAGTTTAATAAAAAATAATAATGATAAAAAAAACGGTCAAAATGAATTCATAATTTTGATGAATTGAGTTGATAAAATCTTAATTCATCAAAAATTTAAATTTGCATATGTTAACTCACTTAGTTCGTGAGCTGTTGTGAGCCAACCTCTCGAATTGGTGGGTGGATTATCTCACCAATTCACTTATAATACAAGAGTGTCCCTTTGATCAATATATATACAAAACTATAATTTTTTGATTTTCTAAACTACTTTAGTATCTTTAAATATTGAGTAAAATAAATTAAAAAATACCTTTGATTAATAAAGATATTTTCTAGTAGATTTTTTTAAAAAAAAATACTTATTATTTTTAAAATTTATGTCATAGATTTTAATTGATATCTTAAGGTATCATTGTGACTTGTGGTTAGGAAAAGTTATATATCATAGAATTTTACATATTTATTGGATAAAATTTAGCATTTTCTCTCAATTTTCACATTTTCAATGATTTAAAAAATAATACAAGATTACAAGTATATTGTTTAATTCCAAAATAATAACAAATATCAATTAGCTAGTTAGTCATTTGAGCTTTTTCTGGTTATTTAAACTGATATTATGATTGTTAAATGTATATGTGTCATAATTAAATGTCAAATATTAATGTCATATATATAAAAAATGAAAAGAATGACCACAATAACTCTTATTCTTAGTTTCCATTACAACCTCTAAATTTTGCAATCACAATAGCTAAGATTCAAGAATATTATCACAACTAGCTAAGATTCATCTTTTCTCTTATCTTCTTCATTCAAATATGAATTGTAAATATGAGAAGAATAATTACAATGGTCTCACTTTCACCATTTTTATCGATATAAAGCTAGTGGAAATAGTATTACTTTAGTTTATGAAAACAGTATTACTTTAGCTTAAGTTTAGTTTTGGTTTTTCAACTAATTAATTAGAATGTCATGTCAAATTAGCTAATAAATAACATTAACTAGACTAAATAATTTATGATTATGAAAAATTAGGGACCAAAGCACCTATTTTAATTTTGTAAGGACTAAATTGTTGACTCAATTGAAATTAAAGAATCAAATAATAAGTTTTCTCTATTGATTACTACTAAGCTGAGTGATTATTATTATTTTTTTTTTATCGAAGACCGTAGAGTAGTGTAGTCAACCAATTACCAATAAATAAAAGGTTACTATAGTTAATGAGAAGTCCATTCATAATTTTTAGGTAAATTACATTTTGATATCCTCTTTTATGGACCAATTTCACTTTAGTACCATGATTTTTAAAAGTGACACTTTGGTAGATTGTTCTTTGCACTATTGACATTATGGTACCCGGTTCTTTCAAAAGTGACATTTTGGTACCCTATTCTTTGCACCGTTAACGCTTTGGCATCCTGTTTTGTGGATCGATTTCACTTCAATATCATGTTCTTTCACGATTTGTTATCATGTTCTATATTTGTTAGTGTACCAAAGTGTCACTTTTGAAAGAACATATTACTAAAGTGAAATCGGTCCATAGAACAGGGTGCAAAAGTATAATTTACACTAATTTTTACATTTTTAAATTTTAGACAAAAGACCCCGTTCGTGCCCCTAACGTTTGGGGTCAGTTTCAGTTATGCTCTTAACATTTGTTTTGTGTCAATTATGCCCCAATGTGAAACGTTGTTGTCAATTATACTCTAACCTCATGTTTTGGGCCAAAGTCCTATTTTGGTCCCTCGAGTTTGCTTAAAGTTCCGTTTTGGTCCCTCAAGTCTCCGGTGAACTTACCGACGAGGTACACTGCGGCCTCGACGACTACGAAAACTCCTAATCCAAGGTTTTTTGACCTCCTGAGTTCAATTGCGGCCTTCATTTTGCGAACAAATGACCAGAAATATGATTTTCGACAATTGTGTAATTTTTCGGCGGCTTGCCAGTCATTTTTTTTTTGAAAAATGGAGGTCGTCATTGAACTCAGGAAGTCAAAAAACCTTAGATTATGAGTTTTCCTAGTTGTCAGGGTTGCCGTGTGTCTCGCCTGAAAGTTCGCCAGAGACTTGAGGGTCCAAAACGGAACTTTGAACAAACTTGAGCGGTCAAAATAGGACTTTGACAAAAAAAAAATTGAAGTTAAGGTATAATTGACACCAACGTTTCAAATTTGGAGCATAAATGACACAAAACAAACGTTAGGGGAATAACTGAAATCGACCCCAAATATTAGGGGCACGAAAGAGTTTTTTGCCTAATTTTTATTTTCATTGTCCACATATATAAGGATGTAAATAATCTTCCTTACCCAACTCACTTTAACTTTCCAATAATAAGGATTACTCCGTCACTAAACGTACTAATTGATGGCCATATATGAAGGTTGTAATTAATGTATAGAAAAGTACATCATAAGTATGCCCTTTTTAAAAAAATCGCATTTGTCCCTTATGAGATGGCCATTAATATATATATTCCGCGGTATGTGAGTGTAGAAAGAGAATAGAGAGAGTAGAGAGTACAGAGATCAATCATATAATATCGATGGATGAGAGGGAAAACAATGAAGAAATGGAGCGACCCTTGTTGCAGGATGGTGATGATTCAGGTTCGGGTCGAGTCGGGTCGGATTCGGGCGTACCGCCATCATCAGGTGGTCACGTAGTGGATGATAGACTGGAAAAGATTCTATCAAACACAGAATTGCCATGGTTGAAGAAAATGCAATGTGCTTTGTGGGTGGAGTTCAAGCTACTCTTTAGCCTTGCTGCACCAGCCATCTTCGTTTACCTTATCAACAACTTAATGTCAAGCGTCTCACGCGCCTTTTGCGGCCACCTCGGCAACCTCCAGTTTGCCGCCGCCAACCTCGGCAACAGTGGCATTCAGCTCTTCGCTTTTGGCCTCATGGTACCTACTTAATTACATCTATATCTATATCTATATCTAATAATTAAGGGCCACTTATACAACTTTTAAAAAACATTAAAGATCAAAACATAACTTAAGATAAACATGAGAGACCAGAATAAATTTTTGAACTTTTTTTTCATCAAACATCCTTACATTAATTAAGACTATATTTACATAATTTGTGTGTGTGTGAATATATATACATGAAAATAGTAGTTACTGATTATTTTTAAATATTTCATATTTTTAAGATTTAAAAAATAGTATTAATTGATGTACAAGCTAAGTATACGATTTGATATGATACTTATACAATTTGATATACTATATGTAGTATGTTTAATGTTTGACTCACTATAATCCACCTTAAATTATTATAATAATATAGTGATATTAATGTATTATTAATCATGTATATCTTACTTTGATAGCTAATTATAAAACTTGAGGATTATACAAAGAACACATTGAAAAAGGAAAAAAGACCATGTAGTTAGATTTTACCGAATGTTGTTTCAATTAATTTTATTCCATGACTTATTCACTTTAGTTTGATCTCTGATATTGAAAAGGTTTTTTTTAAGGTATGCACACCAACCTGGTCAGTCGCTAGTTTTTTTTTTAACCAATCAGTCGCTAGTTTTTTTTTAACAGAAAAGTTCAGGTGAGTTGAACCTCGGGACCAAACAGTCGCTAATTTAGTCACCTTTTTTGTTATTGGACTGAGTTTCTTTTGTTTAGCTAAACTGATTCTCGATCGAGTTTGGAGTTGAAATAAATATTTAGTCCCTATATTTTAAAGATATTTATAAATATGCTCTTATCATCCATCACTCTTATCGTCAGTTAAAAATTTGATTAATTAGGTGGCATTTAAAATTATATATATATATATATATACCAAATTTATAATCTCTACGTAGGACCCTCGAATATTCTAAATAAAGGGAAATGTAGGTAATTGGGGGAGGATCGGAGTAATTGCATTTGCCTCAATAAACAAAATATGTACTGTCTCCCAAAGTTGTATCTTAATTATTATCCATCAAGCTGGGAATCCATGACAATGTTGTTCAAGATTCGAACTTGTGACTGATTACTGATGATTGATGTTTATTTTGTGGGTTAGAATGCATGAGATTGAGAATCATTTATAGGAGACATAATGAATGGGTTCAATTCGTGAGGGTTCAGAAGAAATTAAAGAAGAGAGATGAGATAAAGGAGACCGGGGAGATTAGCGTATGGAATTTGGAAGTTTTGTCCTTACTAATTAAGTAAGGGAAAATTTTAGGTTAGACTCTTTATATTTTTAATTTTTTAGGATAAATTAAAATTTTAAACAAATAAAATTTAGGGTAAATTACTAAAATGGTCCATGAAGTTCAAAAAACTTCAAATTGAAGTACGTGGCTCACTGGCTTGCACCATTAGCACATCGGAACCCAACCACAGATGGCACATGAGGCGCACATTAATGAGGTAAAAATTTCATTTTGATCCCTAATATTTGCGCTATATATACTATTTTGGTCATTATTTTTTTTCTTCCGTTTTGATCCTTAATATTTTTCAAAAGTTTCATTTTCAATCCCTCGATACTATTTGATCCAAACATCGGTTTAAAAAAAATTATCATATGAATTTATTAATCTTTCTATCTCATTTTGGTCCCTAAACATCTCTCTCCCATTTTGGGCCCTGAGAATTTCTTTTTCTCTCTATCTCTCTCATATCTCTCGCTCTCTCTTATCCTCATCTTTTAGAGAGAGAGAGAGAGCGCGATAGAAATTCTAGAAAATATCAAATATCGAAACATAACAAAAAATATCATGGATCAAAATGAAAAAGGTAAATATTATGGACTGAAATAAGATTTTCACCTCTTGTACAGTCCTATGTGCGCCTCATGTGCCATTTCCAGTTAAATTTTTAATTTATAACAGGGTCCCGATGTACTAATGGTACAAGCGACCGGTTCCAATTTAAAATTTTTTGAACCACATGATACTATTATGTAAAGAGTAAACTACTAAATTGGTCTTTGGATTATTGACTCGCTAACAGATTGGTCCCCAAATTTAGAAAATTGACAAATAAGTCCCAAAATTTTTCTAACGAGTCAAATAGGTCCCCGAATTTTTCTAACATTTGTCAAATAGGTCCTTATGTGCATGTTATTCGGGGACCTATTTGACTCGTTAGAAAAATTCGGGGATCTATTTGTCAATTTCCTAAATTCGGGGACCAATCTGTCAGCGAGCCAATAATCTAGGGACCAATTTGGTAGCTTACTCATTATGTAAATATACTATTATGTAAATAGGAAAAACTACTGACACTGTTTTTGTAATTTACCCTAAAATTTCATTTCACGAGCAGTCAGATCATACTAAAAGAATTGTTGTCCTATATAATTAATAGGTCAAAGGGTCATTTTGGTCCTAAATGTATGTTCTAATGTTCATATTGGTCCATTATGTTTCAAAATGTTCAAATTGGTCCTAAATGTCGGCAAAATTTTTTATTTTGATCCTAAATATTGATAAAATGCTTCATTTTGGTCCCAAACTATTGAATTTGGTCATATTTCTCTCGTCTCTCATTTCAAATTCAAATGACTTGTTAACAGGAACTCATAGCTTTGAATTCGTCACATTCAAATTTGAAAAGATAGAGACATGATCAACTTTATTCGTTTGACCATGAAATGAACGATCTAACTTTTAACACTGACTTGACCTCAATTGTTGACGGCCCCAACTGGATAGAGAAAGTACTTCTTGAGAACAATATGTAACTCTAGACTCGTTACGTTTGAACATGAAACGCGCCATATTCAATAGTTTGGGACTAAAACAAAACATTTTGCCAAAAGTTAGGACCAATTTGAACATTTTAAAATATAATGGACCAAAATGAACATTAGAGCATATATTTACGACCTAAATGAGCTTTTAATGTAATTAATATCATCAGCTAGATGCTATATATATATATATATGGGTCTTTTTAACATGTGTCCTTAGGGTACATGTTAAGGTTTCTCTTGATTGGTCAAGTGAATTTTCAAAATATTAAAAATTATCTTTTAAATGAATTTTCGTAGATTTCGAGATATGAGATGCTCTACTAACCAATCAAAAGAAACTTTAAAATGTACTCTAAGAGCATATATAAGATAAATCCTGTATATATTAGTTATGTTGTGTCCCAATTAATATCGATGATATAGATGTGAAAGTGATCAATCATCAATGTTAAACATGCGTATATGATGACCATTGTTAACTGTGTAATAACTAATAAGAATACGACATATATAGACATATAGTCCATAGATATTTATAGTTGGTCATATAATTAATAAATGGGTGGTTGAGGAATTAAATTGGCATGAATTTACAGTTGGGAATGGGAAGCGCGGTAGAGACACTATGCGGGCAAGCCTACGGTGCAAACAAATACAACATGCTTGGCGTTTACATGCAACGCGCCTCCATCGTCTTAACCCTAACCGGGGTTCCACTAACCATGGTTTACATCTTTTGCAAAAAAATCTTACTTTTGCTTCACGAATCACCCGCCTTATCTTCCGCCGCCGCACTCTATGTTTACGGCCTCATTCCTCAAATTTACGCTTATGCCCTCAACTTTCCGATCCAGAAGTTTCTTCAGTCCCAAAGCATTGTGGCCCCCAGCACTTATATTTCTTGCGCCACCCTCGTCCTTCACGTGCTCCTCACGTGGCTCGCCCTCTTCAAGTGGGGTTGGGGTCTTTTTGGTGCTTCTATGGTTTTGAGTCTCTCTTGGTGGATCATTGTAGTGGCCCAATTTGTGTACATTCTTACTTCTAGAAAGTGTAAGCACACGTGGACTGGGTTTACGTGGCAGGCTTTTCACGGGCTTTGGGCTTTTACTAAGCTATCGTCTGCTTCTGCTGTTATGCTTTGCCTTGAGATTTGGTATTTTCAGATACTTGTGTTGCTCACTGGATTACTCCATGACTCGGAGCTAGCCCTGGATGCTCTTTCTGTTTGGTTAGTTTGTTTAACTTTTTTTTGTTAAAACTTCATTTTGGTCTTCAAACTATGAGATAAATTTTATTTTAATCTTAAAACAATTTTTTTCGTTCCATTTTTATTATTAACCTTTCACATTTATTTTGTTTTGCTCCCCACAATATGATTTCATATATATATATATATATATATATATATGGTTTATACCATTATTTTTAACCTAGATAGTTGAGAACTTGAGATGAATAATTTTTTTTTTCTCTCTCTCTATATGTCATAATGAGTGAGTTGCCAAAGAGAAAGAATTTTTTTTATTCATCATTACATATAATTAAATTTGTGGTTGATTTTTATTTTTCAATTTGTGAGCTAAAAATGAAATTTTTTTTTTTTTATTTGTCAACTCACTTATTAAGACACATATGGGAGAGAAAATGATTCATCTCAGCTATCATAGTTATAAATAATGGCAGAAACCTAATGACATCACATTTTTGGGACCAAAACAAAACAAATGTGAAAGTTTGAGGACCAAATCGAAACAAAAAGAATTTAGGACAATAATGAAACTTATCCCATAATTTGAGAACCAAAATGAGGTTTTAATCTTTAATTAATTACGTAATCAATAGAAATGACGTGTGTATATATAGATATATTTGAATAATTAATTGATTAATTAATAATGCAGCGTGGGAGTAGTTGGGGTATTGCTTCAGATTAGCATTGGATTCAATGCAGCTGCAAGGTAAGTGTGAGACACTGAGAGTCAGTGATGATGCATATATGTGTTAAGTGTGGATTAATTAAGATTTTATATAATTAAGAGAGTAGGTAACTGAGAAAAGAGTGAATTGATGTGGTGATTAATTAATTGATCAGTGTACGAGTGAGCAATGAATTGGGGGCAGGGAATCCAAGAGCAGCAAGATTTTCTGTTATAGTAGTGAATACAATTTCACTAATAGTCGCAGTCATAGAAGCAGTGGGAGTGCTTGCATTGCGCCATGTGATTAGCTACATTTTCACAAGTGGTGAAACCGTTGCTAATGCTGTCTCTGACCTCTGTCCTCTCTTGGCTCTCACTCTCCTTTTCAATGGCATTCAGCCTGTTTTGTCAGGTATATATATATATATATTACTAATTTAATTACCCTTTCTTCTTTATCTTCTCAATTCAAATGATCTTGATATTGTTAATTTCAAATTAAATTAAGGTTAAAATCTTTTGGTTCATAAACGATAGGGTAAATTTCGTTTTGGTCTTAAAACTATTTTTGTTTTGTTTTGATTTTCAAACGTTTATGTTTATTTCAATTTGATCGCCAAATGTGATTTCGTCATAAATTTTATCATTATTTATGACTTGGACAATTGAGAAGAACTATTACTCTCTTATATGTGTCTTAACAAGTGAATTGACAAAAAGATAAAGTAAATTTTCATTTTTAGTCACAATTTGGAAATAGAAATCAACCATAAATTTATCTCCAATTTGTTACTAATTAAGAAAGAAAAATACAAAACCTTATTTTAAGACAACAAAAACTATATGAAATCATATCTTGGAGTTCAAAAGAGAACAGATGTGAAAATTTGAGGATCAAAACAGAACAAAAAATTAATTTTAAGACTCAGATGAAACTTATCCCATAATTTAGGGACCAAAATGAGTATCTGACCTTAAATTTATAATGTATTTAATTATGTGATCTATTCTATATATGCATGTTATATATATATATATATAGGAGTGGCTGTGGGCTGCGGATGGCAAACCTTTGTAGCTTATGTGAATGTGGGGTGTTATTATCTCATTGGGATTCCATTAGGCTGCGTTTTGGGCTTCAAGTTTAAGCTTGGGGTTAAAGGAATCTGGTCTGGTATGATTGTTGGAGGAACTGTCACGCAGACCCTGATTCTATTATTTGTCACATTTCGCACCGATTGGTTTAAGGAGGTAATTACTTTAATTTTAACAAATTCCATCATCTAAATATATATTTGTTGTAAAATCTTTTATAACTTGAAAGATCTGTCAGTATTATAACACAAAGTATGCTAAGAATTTTGTAAGATTATCAACTAAAATTAAATAATAGAGGAGAAAAAAAACACAAAATTTAACATGATTTGTTAGTTTTTTTTTTTGCCTGAAAAAAAATTTAGGTGAGTTTGGCCTCGGGGGCTCACCAAGGCCGGGGCAGGCCTCCAGGTTCTATAAGCGCTTACAGAGGTACTTATAGATCGCCTATCAACAAGGCTCTCACATCGGTAGCGGGATTCGAAGATAAGACCTTGTGGGTTATGAGTTGACTCCTTACCAACTGGGCCAACCTTTGTTGGCAACATGATTTGTTATTTCAATACCTACGTATACTTCATCACTGGGACAATTTCATTATTTATAATTTTTTGACAAAAAAATTACAAACTCTCATCACTAATTTTTGAATGGAAAAATTCTAAATCTTGGCTCACAAATTATACACAACCACCTGAATTCTATTAGACCCTTATATATTGGTATAAGTTGTTATGTGACGCACTAGAAAGTGAAAACTCCTTCTCTGGTCTTGTTTTGCCTAATATGAGACTTTGTATGAATAGTCCTAACAATATTATCCTTAATTAATCACCTTGGTCGGGTCAATCTATTACCATATTTCACCTCATTTGGGTCAACAAATTTATTATGTCATCACAAGTTTTTCTCTTTCGATTTTGTATTATATAATATTTACCATTGTTTAGAAGTTTTATTTTTACATATATATATATATTAATTTTTTTTTTATTCATATATGATACAATGGATTGCAACCAAAATAATTTTAGTTATAAAAGAATTAATGAATATGAGCCACTAAGAAGTGGGATGAAGAATAGAGAAATGCAATTGATATGAGAGAATAATATGATTATGCAGGTGGAGAAAGCTAAGGAACGAGTGAAAAAGTGGGAAGATAACATAGCAAAAGTTCAGAATTCAGAATTGACATAAATGGAGGTGCGCACGTAACGCGACAACCACAAGCCCTTAATAAGTATGGAATAATGTTGAGACTTAAGATTCAATTCTCCTCAATCACATTTAATTATCTCCAATTTCGGACTTTTATCAATAGGTTGATATTATTATTTACTATAGTATTTTTGGCTTTCTGCAACATTCGAAAACTGTTACCAAATGTCAAAAAACTGTTGCCTATCACTTTTTGTAACATTTTTCGGGGGTTGCATTTGCCCATGTTGCCTTAGGTAAAGGCAACATTTTTAGAAGCAAAGGCAACACTGGTATAGGCAACACTTTATATTTCATCTGCAACATTTCAAGACTGTTGCAGCAATTTAAAGTGACAATTATAAACTGTTGCAATCTAACAACTGTTACACTAAACATTGCTTATGCAACGCCAATGAATTGTTGCAAATCAATTTAAGGTGACATTTATAAACTGTTGCAATACCAATTTTTGGCAACATGTATAAATTGTTTCAAATTCATTTTTAGGTAACACTTATGAATGTTGCAAATCAATTTAAGGTGACATTCATAAACCGTTGCAATACCCATTTTTGGCAACATGTATGTTTCAAATTCGATTTTAGGCAACACTTATAAACTATTTCAAAATCAATTTTTAATATGTATTTACAAAATCAATGTCTATGTCCTCAAGATCATACATTTTCTCACTAAAACATAATGTCTTCAACATCAATATCTTCAACAAGTGCATCAAGCAACCACCAGTGTGCTCCAATATCTTACATTGATGTGTGTGGGTTCACCTGCCACAAGCCACATGCATCTAACTAAGTACAATGAATAGTAATTGATGCTAACACACACATTTACTACTGTATACATGCTGATGTGTGTGGGTTCAACAGTGTGCTCCAATAGAAATAAATGCTTATAGTCATGATGTCACTTTCATACAAAGGATCATATTTCTTAATTACTACCAAGGTCATCAAAAAACAAGAATTGGAGTACATACTTAATTACTACCAAGGTCTTTGCTTCTTCATTAAAATAAAGTTCCCAAAAAATATAATAATTACCTTCATCTTTTCACTAAGATATTTGTAAGCCTTCAATCTTTCACCATTGTCTTCTCCATTCCCATCACTATTGAGTTCCAAAATCACCTTCAGGGCATATGAAAAATTTCAACTCAAAAAATATCTAAGTCAAATTGACAAGTGGCAAGGCAAAAGTGACTAACCAAGATATAATAATTACCTTAATGTTTCCCCGTTTTCCCTTTTCCAACCCAACAAGTGCTCTCCGAACCAAGCTAGATAGTCTCTTATCACTAGGCTCACCAACCAATCCTATGCAAATACAGAGTTCAGGAATATAATCAAAGCAATCTAATCAATCAAACCTAAGAAGTTTAAGAAAAATTCAATTCACAAGTTAAAGCTACATACCAAGTCAATCAAACCAAAGATACAATTATGATCTACTTAAGCAAGAAGAAATTAATCATTTGAAACTCAAGCAACATATGAAAATGGCACTTTAGCTAAAACATGGCAAAATGCCCAAAACTGTGTAGCAATAGAATCAGTCCATAAACATTAGCTATCCCTGCTTCGGCTGATTCTGTATTTTTTCCTGTAGCAAGTGAAGAAAATCAAATCAAACGAATTAGAATCTTCATACGTTGGGAGTACGTAAGTAGCATATGATTAAAAGATGAAAGGCATTACCACAAGATTGGTCTGCATACTTTATTAGTCTAATAATTTCTTCCTGTAAAAATTTGATGCAAAATAAATATGCCTTAGACTCTTTTTCACCCAGAAAAAGGATATACAGCACAAAGCCAAAAACTTACCCTCTGCAAATTGTTCGGTTGTAAAATGAAATGCAGTGATGGAAGAATAGAGGCAGCTATGAAGTTATTTGGCGGACTGATAGAACCACTAGAAACTAGGCCAGAAGTGCAGTTTGAAGGACCCTGAATGAGTAAAAGTGGCAAAGGTCACAAAGCCATTGCCGAAAACATAAATCACCTAAGTTATGACTTATGGAAGCATACTAAATTACAGCTATCCGACCTACTTTCATGATGTGTGATGCCATGTCATCATTATATAGTTTTTCGATAGTTTATTCAGTTGAACTGGTGATAATCATCTTGATGCTCCAGGCATGGGTATGCCTTCATAAGAAAAGGTAAATCCCAGAAAAGTTTTTCTTAACTAAAGGATCTTCCCCTTTTTTCTTCCAAATTTCACAAAGGGTGATTGGTTAGTGACTATAGGAATAAAATTTGTAAATGTCTATATGTCCTAATGAGCACAACTACCTCAACTAATACATCTTTCTCAGTACATTTTAATGAAAAATTTGAATAAAGGCTCCGTTGTCTTCACATGTGAAATTAGTGTTCAATACATGTTACTGAAAGTGGGAGTGATCTGCTATGCATTACATACCTTGGGACTGAGATCTGCGGATGTAACCTTAAACCGCCCCTTGCGCTGGATAACTGCCCCTTCTGAGGTATCATCAACTGCATTGAAAAAACAATTAAAAATTAGGGTAAATTACACTTTGGTACCCTGTGGTTTGACCCTATTTCACTTTGGTACCCTGTGGTTTGAAACTTGACACTTTGGTACCCTGTGGTATTCTCCTTTAATACTTTGGTACCCTTTGGAGCTATTTTGTAATTTTAACCATAATAAATTTTGCAAAAATTACATATTGACCCCTAAATTTTTTTAAAGTTTTCATTTTAGTCCCTAGATAATATGTATCTAGAGACCTATTTGTAATTTTTTAAAAACTTTTTGGGGTCAATATGTAATTTTTGCAAAATTTATCATGGTTAAAATTACAAAATAACTCCAAAGGGTACCAAAGTGTTAATGGAGAATACCACAGGGTACCAAAGTGAAATAGGGTCAAACCACAGGGTACCAAAGTGTAATTTACCCTAAAAATTATGCAGCCATGTTGTGTCTATTTTCAGAATATATTAGCACAACTCCAGCTAGGTATGAGAAAACTATGATTGTAATTACAACCACTAGAAATGGGGATAAACATACCTGATGAGAAGTTATTGGTGTCTCTTCTCTGACGATATAACAATGGACCACTATGATTCCGGTTAGAACACTATTTTGTTTGCAAAAAATATAACAATGGACCACTATAATAAATCAGCACACAGACTGCAAAAAATATGCAACAACAGTAAAGTGGCAAGCACACATACATGATAAAATTATCACAATACTCACAGATCAAAACACAGCAAGCTTTCAACAGAAAGATAAAACATCCAATTGTTAGGAACCTTTTTTTTTCAAAAAAGAAAAAAAGGCCAGAAATGCAAACAATTATCTATCTAATATCAGTACTTTTCAATCCTCACAAATAAGAGAATTCAAAAGAAACCTGATGACGAATGGCAAAATAATATTAGGAGTGACATGGGTAATAGTCTTTGTAAATAAAAAATTTAGCCATGAATTAATTTTTTAATTTAGAGACTACTCATTACTATTTTTTCAAGCAGTTTTTAGTTTTATTTATAAACCTATGGTTGTGGACTTTTCATTCACCTTAGCAACGGAATAGAATATCAGTATTTGTTTCTCTCCCTTTCTACCCCCTTTTCTCCTTCTTCCTCTATCTCATCTCCCTAATTCTCTCCCTTCCTTTTATCCTATACTGATCCTAAATCAAGGAGTGTGCTGAATTTATTTCTCTTTCTAGCTCTATAGTTCTCCGTTCATTCATAGGCATAGGTAACAGACGTTCCTCTTGAAGTCCTTAAAACAAAAGAATTCATTGCCAGACAATTACCTTCATAAACTGTAAAAGTTCTAGAAATGAAATACGTCCAGAAATGGAAAGATAAAATACTACTGTAAAAGAAATGCTATGAGCATCACATCCAAAGATATAGAAATTACCTGTCTCCATCAGTAGCAATCTTTTTAGGATAAAGAACATTATCAGGTAGCAGAGAACCGCTCAAATACTTTTTCTGCTCAGATACAGCATTTTGTGGCAACGAATTACTCAAGGCAGAACTTCCATTCTCGTTTCTTCCATAATCCTGATCCAAATCCTTTGGACTAGTATTATTTATATCATCCTCACAAATATCGAAACAACCTCTGCAAGACTCATACATGAAAAAAATAAAACTTCATTGCTAAACTTATAAAATAATCTTGTTTAACATACATAGTGAAAGGAAAATACAAAATAAAACACTAAAGATATAAAATTCTACTTCTCATAAATTCATGGACATTTTTATGCATAGTTCTTTTAACCTACCATGTATAATTGTATCTATAAACCATTCTTGTTATAAGTTAAAAAGTGAAACAAATATAGAAAGCTCTAATGACAAAGCAAGCAAGCCATAATTCCTGAAAACTAAATTACAGAGACATCACACACCAAAAATTATAGTTTTCTTCACAGGTAGTCAGAAGCAGCAATTCTTTTGTTCACGCAACTGTCTGAAGGGGCACATTAAAGGTTTCGAAACTCAATGTTCGCAAAAGAAAGGCATTTAGGATAGGTTTGAATCTGTCTATTAAAGTTAGAATTGGCCTAAACTACAAATTGTAATTAAGGTCTAAAATACAAGATATTAAGGTTTGAGAAGCAAATGGATTCTCCGATGTATAGTTATTGCTAAAAAATCTAACAAAAAATAATAAATAACTCAGTTTTAAAGTAGTTAAAATGACAAATGTGTCAGTTTGAACCCAAAGCTTCCACATCACGGCATACATGCATGATATCCAGAACAAAAGACAACCAGTACTTGAAAAGATGGAAATTACACAAGGTAGAGAAATAAAAATTAAGATCGGGGAGTAGCCCTACTTGAGTGCTTGAAGAGGTTTAATTGGAAATGAAGAAAAAGAACTCTCCAAATCCTGAAGATCGTTGAGCCCATCCTGAAATAAGATGTAATGCAAAAACCAACATATGAATGGATACAGGCTAGAATCTACTTCGAAAGAAGGGTTTTAGAGTTCAAAGTTATAAATTTCAAAAGGATAAATATAATAATAGATCGTTTAAAGACAACACCTCCTTGTCCAGTGCAGGTGTAGCATCTGAATGGTTAGTTTTTACACATAACTCTTCCGCTGGAACCCCATTATCATCAGACCTGTCCATCAGCTTCTTACCCATATCGGGCTTTTCCAAATTTGGCATGTCATCATCTTGAATCTGAAGGTAACACATAATTGGTTAGATGATACATAATTATAATGCAAAGATTTTCCACCATATTAAAAAAGATAAAATCAGATAGCAGTAAGATGTAAATACTTACAAGAGCTGCTTGACTTTTTAAATCCTCAAGGTTGAAATTCCAGGCACTAATTCCTCGAATATATTCTTTCTGTAAATAAGAGAGTTTGCATGAAAATAAAGCGGATTTTAATATCCTAAAGGCTGAAAATTGCCTACACTGAATGACACAAAACATACACAATCAATGTATAGTTATTCAACATAAGAAGTACCCCTGCAAGTGAAGCAACTCAGGAATGGAAGTGAAGGCAACTCAGGAATAAATTATCTACCCTGACATTACTTGGTCTTATCAATTGCTTATATCAAAAACCATTTTATATGAATTCCGCTGAATCATTATGCTTCTCTTTGAAATGAATTCTTTCATATAATTCCTCCTTCCAAATAAAGCTCTTCCATGCTAATGTTTTATAAAATCATATAAAGCAACCTTATGACAACTCTTCATAAACAAGAACGAAACCAAAATCAATTAACCTTCATAAATTTGAGATATATTTTACATATTATGAATTCATTCAAAATTAACTTGTAGTAATCCATTCATTACATGAAAAAATTCATATCACCCCTTTTTTTACAAAATAGTAAAAATTTCACTTTCCTTTTGTTGAATCAATCACTTATCACCCAGTCAATAGAGAAAAGTTCATTACTAAAAAATAACTAACAAAAAAGTTATGGCACAACAGATCAAATTGTTAAAAAAGCCCAAGTAATCTGAGCAATTATGCTAGTTCATTTAATCAATTATAACACACTGTAACAGTAACATAAACTCAATAAGAAATTGGGGAGGGGGGGAGGTGGAAGCATTTAAGATAATCCTGACCATCACAAAACAGTTCGAGGAATACAAACATGCAACACAATATAATAACATCCTGGAGTTAACAAGCTTCAAAGTAAGCTTTTGGACATATGCAACTTCTTTTAAGAGTTGAAGCACCTTGAATAAGACAAATGAAGCTTTTTCCAGAAGAGATTAAACTTATTGAAAGAGAGCAAGATTAACAAAGCCACCCTGTCCCTCTGCATAACGGACAGGGACACCTCTTTAAGAACCATGAGGAGAACAACAGTGAGAGGCCACTAAAATAATCATGTCTGTTTTCTAAGCATAACAAGAAGCATAAGTTTTGGAGAAGTTAAATCCATTTACTCTTGACAAGACAACAGGATGGGCTTAGAATATCACGGCCTAAAATCCAAAACTATCCCAGGACCAAAAATATGCTACAAATTTTTAAAATCAACTAACCTGTGATAGTTGTTCCTTATCCTCATAAAGAGCCTTATTTTGCACTAATAAATCAGCCTCTTTTGCCTAGAAAAGAAAAGCAGGAAAGAGGAATTATACCAAGTAACATATTTATTGAACAGAACAGAGAGAGAACTTGGATAAAAACAGCAAACCTTCAGAATCCTAAAACGATCTCCTAGAGGAGCAAGGCCATCTAGAATGGTACGAGATAGATATTCAATGGGGCGAGCATGTTTAAAGAATGGATGTTTTAGAAGCTTTTCTGAAGATGGCCGTTTCTTTGGGTCCTTCACCAAGCAGTTGCCTACCATCTCTTTGAAAGACTGGAAATAAAGGAAGAGCAAATTGTAAACAAAGTACTTCACAAGTGAAAGATGCTACGAAGTATAAGGCGTGATGTGAACATTGCAAACCTTAGAAAATCTCTTGTCTCTTTCATAATCAAGGCCTGGTGGGGCATTTTGTAAAGTCATGAGCAAAACCTGCATCCAGAAAAACAAAGGGAAGGGATTAAATTTAAAATCACATACACAAAGAAGATATTCTACCAGTTGGCACATGCAAGTAAATTTGGAAGTCAAGTGTATTACTTTCATTGGAGGATATTTTGAAAATGGGGCATGACCATGCGCAAGTTCAAGTGCTGTTATACCAAACGACCAAATGTCTGCCCTGTTTACAGAAACCCAAAAAAAAGGGCTCAGATAGTCAGGTATCTATGATGAATGGAAAAACAGGTGCAGATGAGCAAGAAATTAACACAAGTGGAGGAAAGGATAAAAGTAGACTTACTTGAAGTCGTATCCATGTAACTGTTGCATCACTTCAGGAGCCATCCTACAGGAAATAGAGAGAATTCAAATCTTCAATAGACATGTAATGATAACCAAGTTTCAAATAATACACAATGATGTAGGAGACCGAAAGGAAGTAAATAGTACCAGCAAGGAGTTCCAACAAAAGTATTTCTTGATCTTTGCCTATCTCCAGCATCAAACATACATGCTGACACTCCAAAGTCAGCTAATTTGACAGCACCATTAGAATCAATCAAAATATTCCCCGCCTGCATATTTAAATTCTTTGTAAGAGATAAAAAATCGTAAATAGCAGAGATTTCAGTCTAGATTCAGCTTCCTAAGCGTCAAAATTAACTCCAGAAAAGGAGAAATCAGAGTACCTTGACTACTTTCAGAATTTATCACACATGACTCCATTTAGTTATCTATGATTCTATAGAGAACGGAACACCCAAGTTGGTCGATCCTATTAATATTTGTAAAAAATATATGCATGGACATGCATTTCAAATGCTACACTCGTTGTCAACCCTCTATTCATAGTACTAGAAGTTATTTGTACAAATTATTTTTAAGGAGGATTAGGTGTGCCGAGCTAATCGGCTGGTTTTTTATTGATCTTCTCTTCTCTTCAGTGACTTCTTTTTTCTAACAAATTATAAACTACAAAAAGTTAAAAAAGAAAAAGTTCTTTGATTGAGAAATTCAGCTCTTTTGGATACAAAGGCCGCATATACTTATGAAAGAAGAGGACAAATGATACTAAGATGCTGTGGAATACCTTAACATCTCTATGTATGTGCCCATGAGCATGAAGATACACAAGAGCTTTCAGAACCTCCCGCAATAAAGTAGCGATGACAGGCTCTTCAAAACCCTCAGGATAGTCAGATTTCATTATATGAAGGCAGGATCCCCCCGACATGTATGGCATCACAACCCATAGGTTGTGCCCAGCAGTGAAAGAGCAATGTGCCCGCAAAACATTTGGATGATCAATCAAGTTCATTGTTTGTACCTCTCTCCTGATACCATCCTGCATAATTTGCAAGGATACGGCATTGTATAGAACACAATCAGTAAGAACGCAGAGAACTTCACACATAAAGTGGCAAAAATGCACAATTCAGCATAAGATAATGATCTATGTGATGGCATCTTATATTTTAATAAGCCATTGAATATTTGAATCCCAGCGTGTAGCAATGCAATATAAATGAATAGCCAAGAAAAGCAAAACATGACAGTAATAATGTGATTCTATATTTCTACATACAATACATGGAACAATATTTATTGTTGAAGAAAACACAATATCATCAAAAACTTGAAAAAAAATAAAGTGAAACGGTGAAATAAAAACGAGCCTCGGAGGTAATGAACCTCGTTCAAGGGTCACTAGAAAGAAATAACTAAAGGCCACTTAGTTACAACTTGTAAGCAAAAACATTTTATATGCATTATGTTCAAAGATCAAGAAACTAATTACACACAATGAGCTGACAATAAATAAATACGTTGCCTAGGAGATTAGCATGCATACCAGATCATTGTTGCACTTTTCAAGATCAAGAACCTTGATGGCAACTATTTCGTTGAGTGGAATACAGAGAGCCCTGTACACAGTGGCACTAACTCCTTCGCCGACTTCTTCATATAACTTGTAATCTTTTGCATTGAGAGGAAACTTTTTCTCTGATGCAGGCTCCATTTTCTTTCTTATATCATAATATCCAAACTCTATTTACTCCTATATGTACCACTTAAAATGCACAGATTGCATACTGAAGAGGTGAGCTTCAAGTCAATGTGGTATATCTCCAAATTTCGTAGCACTCCTCCGTTCCTTAAAACAAACAAGAAATTGCATCCAACAACTTGATGAAGACATTCCACCAGCCAAAATTACCTTTCAATTTCACAATAGTAAAGAAACCTCAATTGCCTTCATTCAATGGTGATTGATACTAGAGAATACAATCAGCTAAATCTGCATCTACCAATTAGACAACTTGATCTATCAAATTGAACAGACACCATTACATGCTATGCAGCAAACATAACAACAGATTAGCACCGCAAATGAAGTAATGAACAGACGGGTTAAGTTCTATCACATCAAGAGAAAGACAGACTCGATTCTCCAATACAAAATTGATCAATTGACTCTACATATTAAAAATAAAAGTGCAAAGAAGTAGGAGTGATGATGATAAACAAGTGCAACAATAATCAGATTAGGATAGTAATGCTATAAAAGTCCTAAAACAAGCACATAGTTTTTCCTCGATAAAATCCCAATTCAGAATTTAGAACTTGGGCTAACTATGAAGTGGTATACGAATTCCATCAGTAATAACAATGAATTAACGGAGTAAGAAGCCACCCATCGGAGAACGACAACCAAAGAATCTATATCTATCTTTCCCCAATTGAAAATACAGCCACTTGATGGATTGAAACAAGAAAAACAGTCAAAGTGAAGTTAAAGATTCAGGATAAAGAATACAAACCTAGGGTTTCGGTACTAAGAAAAGCTTGAATTGAACCAGAACTGAATCTGACGAGGTCAGAGAAACAAAATCCCCCAGGCAAATCGAACCGATTCAGCTGGGGTTCAATTCATCATCAACCACCCACTGGGACTTGAACTCCGAGGACTAAAAACGACCACGAACACGACCACAATGATGATAATAATACAGCTTCAGACGGTTTTAACCTTCAACTCTCTCTCTCTCTCTTCTGATCGTCTCTTTCTCTCTCCGTAGCAAACCGTCCAAAGTCTAAGGCACAGGGATCGAAACTGCACCAGCTTTTCTTCCTTTTTCTAATTAAGAAAAATAAAAGCTAAAATCGGAGAAAAAAAATAAAGCAAAGTTCCTTTTTCTTTTGTTTTTTTTTTTCTGTGTGTCTGTGAAAGAGCTGTGTTCGACCTCGTTGGTGATGGCAAAATAATTGGGAGAAAGTATCTTTAAGAGAAAGAGGTGGCAGGCAACGAGAGAGAGATGCAAATATGGGTGTGGGTCCCTCCAAGAGATTTCTTCTTGTCTGCGTATTCATCTTTCATTGTTCAATCCTTCACACTCACAGGTTGTAATGTAACCTTGAATGGTAAATCGAATCGCTCCCCTCCAAGCAAAATTCAACATATCAATATCAATATAATAGTTCTAATTAACAGATTGTAATATGTGAAATATTTTCTGTCAACAGTCAATAGAAGACGATCGAGTATGGTCAATTGTTTTCAATAACACTAAAATTTTGTAGAAATGTAAAATGTAATGTAATGTGGATTTGAGAAAACATTTAACATAATTATGATGATTAATCAATGTTTATTACCGCATTTGCTATATTCTGGACGCTGACCAGTCTTCATAGGTCAATCGCCGTCTGTGACCCGTTCGCCTTCCACTTTCCATTTTTAATCTTAACTACCAATCTCCCGTACATTACATGATACATGTAATTTTCTTTTAATCTGTGCCCTTTATTTTGGTTAAAAAAAATTTAGGTGAGTTAAGTTTTGGGACTCACCCAGATCAGAGCATGTCTTCAAGCTCTATAAGCGTTTATAGAGATATTTACAAATCACTTAACAACAAGGTTCTCACATTGATAACGATATTCAAATTCACCACCTTATAGGTCATGAGTTGACTACTTACTAGCTAATTTAGTCAATCTTTGTTGACAATTAGTACTCTTTATTTGACCCCCAAAATGTTTATTCATTATTTATCTCTTCATATGCAAAATAAATTGCCTGATTAATTCATCTCAGTTGCTCTAATCTTCAGAATCAAATGCCAATGGACCGAGCATTCTTTCCTTTCAGGTGTAAGAAAGTAAATTTTTATAAGTAATTAATTTTTCAGTAACTTGTTTAGTTCAATGATAATCTCAAGAGTTAATAGTTAATACTAACACATTCATCACTATCGCAAATTCTACAATGTATATTAATTATTTATCTAATAAAAATAGTAATAAATAAATACTGAGAAAATATATTTTCTAATTCTTGAATTATTAGTTAAATTACAATTCTATCTTTGAAAAAACGAGATGAATGAGTCAATTCATGAAAATTATTTATGTTAACTATTTTTTTTTATTTGTTCAATATCTATGTTTTGATCTCATTAATTTAAATTTAATTTACATCGTGTATATATTTTTTTTTTTGGTGAGACATTATTTTATGCATCGTGTATATATTTGATCATAGTAGGAGATAAGTTTTGGAGTTCTCAAGTGACGCGACTATTCAGTGCTAACGTGGCTTGACACATTTGTTACAAATCATCGTATCATACTAAAGAATCGCAAAATCTAAACAAAGAAATTAAAAGAAAAAACTTATCTGAAACTCAAAGACAATGATACCTTAAAGCATAGTATTAAAAACCGGACCGGACCGGGCGGTTCGACAAGTGAACCGGCGAACCGAAGCCTAGACCAGTCCGGAGAAAAGAAAATACTGGATTGCAGTTGAACCGGTGAGTCACCGGTTCAACCGGTAGACCGATGAACCGTGAACCGGTTTGACCCGCCAAAGTTTTTAAAATTACATATTGACTCAAAAAAAATTTCAAAAAATTACAAATTAGTCCCTGGATACATATTGTAGATGGACTAAAATGAAAACTTTAAAAAAAATTTGGGGTCAATATGTAATTTTTACAAAACTTGTTATGGTTAAAATTGCAAAATAGCTCCAAAAGTGCTAAAGTGTTTAATATTTACTTTATATTTAAATTATTGCAATATATTAATGTGAATTTAATGAATATGTATATTTGAAAATGTATTTTTTAAGAAAACCGGCTCAACCGGTTAAACCAGTGACCCAACGGTTGAACCATTGAACCAGTGACCCGAGCCTTCTACCGTTTTGATGACCGGTCCAGTTTTTTGCACTATGCCTTAAAGCAAATTGTCGGATTTCAAAGTGAATCAACAATTATTGTTATTTAGTTTGAATCGGCATCACCTCTCCTTATCTATCTCTTTGTTTTGATAACTTGTTCCCACAATTTTTTTTTCACTAAATATGGAGAATGAAGACATAAATAACAACAAATAGGTAAAATGAGTAAGTTATGAAATCAAGTTTTAGATTCGGGACATAAGTGGCGAGAGGTATGAGATGTAGACTCCAATGAATAAAAATTAAAAAAATAAGAAGTTTGAGTTGCACGAAACTCACAATAGATGTTGAAGAATATTGAATGAAAAGTGAAAACTGTATAAATTCAAAAATTGAAGAAAACAGTTTTCAACTCCTCAAGAACCAAGATTGCCGAATGTGTATCGCTTTGGGTGTTTTTAAATTTGTGTATTTTGTGTTGTTTAACTATTATTTAAAGATGATAAGACAATCTAATGACAACAAATAAGACATTTAATAGTATCAGATCAATATTTAATAGCACGTCACTTGAAGATATATCAGATAATATTTTATAGGATTAAGTTTTCTATTCTTAACTTTCAATTACTAATGGCATGTTTGGGTTGCAGCTCAAGCCAATCTCATCCAAGTGATTTGGATGAGATGATGTTATAATGAGATGAGATGATATATTGGTGTTTAGGTGATTTTAGAGAAAATAATATTAAATAGGGTGTGAAATTATATAAAAGGGTATGTAATGATTGTGGTTAGGTGAAATAGGTTGTTGGATTTATTTATTTTGTATATAGGTATAAATGGTAAGAAATAATGAAATGAGATTGAGATATTAAAATGAGATGAGATGAGATGATAGGTGTTTGGTGGTGGGTTGGATGAGATGATGTCGAGATTAGATGCTCTTGGAAAGCGTGAGGATGAGATATTTTTGGATGAAAGTTTTTGGGTCAATCCATTTGGATGAGATGATGGGCTAAAGTAAAAATAACATGAAAATTATTTTAAGATTACAATTTGGTCCATAAATTTGTACTGGTCCAATTAATCAATCCCTAACATGTGTAAATGATAAGTTGGGGCCTGTAAAAAATCCCGGTCACCAATAATGGAGTCTATTTATGAAATTCAATGACAAAAAAATAAGAAATAATAGTTTGAGGACCATAATGCAAATTACAAACAACACTAAAATGTTTGGTCAAAGGTTCATTTTGGTCCTAAATGTATGTCCTAATATTCATTTTGGTCTATTATATTTCAAAAAGTTCAAATTGGTCCTAAATGTTGGCAAAATTATTCATTTTGGTCATAAATATTGGTAAAATGTCTAAACTAGAATATATGGAGGTACTCTTCGGGANTGTATAAGTAGGGATAAATTGATAATTGTAAGAGAAAATGAGATGATGTTGTGAATGAGATTATGATGTAGATGAGATGGAGGTTCCAACAAACATCAAAACATTATTGTTCATCAAATTCTAAGATGAGATGATGATTGGATGAGATGGGATTGGAATTAAGGGGTTCCAAACAGGCCCTAAATCGTTTGCTAATAATTCAATAGTCATGTGTTTTTATAATAATTTTTTGAATAAAAAGTCATTAAAGATAATTTAATATATTATTCAAGTATTAATATTAAATCAGATAAAACACTTATATAAATGCAATAAGATTTTACTAGGAATATATTTGAGAATCTTGTCACTTTCTCGTTTTTATAACATTTAATTTTTAGAGTAAATTATATTTTTATACTATATAATTATCGCAAATTTTACTTCAGTATCTCGTTTTAATTTAATTATTTTACTTTTTGTTTTTTCTCTCTTTCATCTTTTGCACTTTTTCTTCTTCTTCTCTTTCTCTAAAGTTTCTTTTTCACTTAACTCTCCCCCTCCCCTTATCTCAAATTTCTTCTTCTTCTTCTCACTTTAATTTAATTTAATTTTTCTTTTTTATTTTTCTCTTTTTTTTCTTCATCTTTTGCATTTTCTTATTCTTCTACCCTGTTAATTTGAAATTTCTTATTTGCTTAACTTTCTCTCCCTTCCCCCTTCTATTTCATATTTCTTTTTTACTTAACTCTCTCTCTCTCTTACCTTTTCTATCTCATATTTCTTTTTTACTTAACTCTCTCTCTCTCCCCCCCCCCTCCTTCTTAAACTTGGAGTACCAAAATAGAATCGATCATGACCATATAATACAAAAATATAATTTACTCTAATTTGTATCCAATTTATTTTTTGTCGCACAATTTATATTACAAGGATTTAATTTTTAATATACAACAAAAATAGTTAAAAAAAAAAAACTTTTACAATGATACATTATATGTGTTGGAGATAAAAGTCCCCCATTGAATAAATAAAAGAAAGTTAAAGGATATATAATGTGGGAAATTGTTATACTAAATTGTCTTCACCTCTCTATACCCATATACAGGCCAAAATTTCTTCACACAAAATTTAGACTTAAATCATCAAAATCTCAACAAGATATCAAAGCCCAATGACTTCAAACAAAAAACAAAAGAGACCTCAAACCTCTGAAACTCCGAAAGAACACATGTTCAAGAGTATGAGACAAGACACACCTAGCCTAAACTAGTTAGACTTGAAGAAGAATATTAGAGATAAAAGTCTCTAATAAGAGAAAAAAATAAGAGAAAGTTAAAGAATATATAAGTGAGAAGATGTTATATTAATTTGCCTTAGACATTTTGGTCAAAGAACATTATTTTCACATCTCTATACTCATATAGAAGCCAAAAACTCATTCTTACAAACTTCGACCTAATAATTAAATCATCAAAATCTCTATAATATATACAAAAATTATGTTTTGATAGGGCAAAAATGAGTTGAATATAACTTTTCAAACGATCCAATATTAAATCTCGTTGGAAAAAGTTTGAGAACGATAGTATACATTTTCAATCAACCTATAATAAAGACCAATTTTCTTCCAAAACTCTTAATAAAGATAAATTATATAGAATAAACCTGTTGAAGTGCATAATCATAAATTTTAATTTGTCATATATTTGTCATTTTATGTAATTGGAGGGCGTGACAATAATAGAATGTCAACAATTTAACTTTTTTTTTCCTCTCACAAAACCATTAAGGGCTCAACCTATAAAGTGTCCTTTGAAGGAGGTGAAGAGACATGGAAACAAAAAGACCTGATGATGTTCATATGTGATACATCACTATTTGGGCGTACGCCTAAACGGCCCTCGCACCGGGCCTCTTCCCCCCTTCNCATATGCATTTTAATTTTTAAGTGTTAACAAAGAGTCTGATGTTTTCGAAGTTCACAATAACTATTTAATTGCTTCGGAATTTACATATCTATACTATTCAAAAAAACAAGGTTTTGCTCTGCCANTTGGGCGTACGCCTAAACGGCCCTCGCACCGGGCCTCTTCCCCCCTTCACACCCTGCAAAGCGCGCTCGAACCAATCAAGTGCCCTCCGCACAATTAGGGGCGCCCCCCTTCACCCAGTAGGGGGCGCCCGACTACCTCGCTCCGCACAGTTAGGGGCGCCCCCCTCCACCCAGTAGGGGGCGCCCGACTACCTCGCTCCGCACAGNGTCCCTCCTATCTTAATCACACATGGCAAATTTCACTTTCAATTTTGTTCTCCCGCCAGATGCCAATTCCATTTACTTTTACAATTCCCATTTTGAATTTTAAAATTTAATCTTCCACCATAAGCACGAAAATGGCGCCTTTATCATCAACATCAGCCTTGCACCATCAAAATTTGAAACTTGAAATTGCCACCTGTTGCCTTCCCATTTGTCATCAACTTCAGCCTTGCTCCAAAAAAAAAAGCCCACATGTTTGCTTCTCCCTCCATTGCAATCCTCTTTTCCTCATCTCTCTCATTTGTTTTCTCATTTGTTTTCTCTGATTTTCTCTCTCATTTCTTCTTTTCTCCCTCATTTTTTCTCTCATAAAAACACAGATCCATAACCCAAATCTTAGCGCCATCTTCAACTCCATCTTCCTCGCCGTGTCGGACACAGCTACCGTCACCGTCATTTTTCTCCTCCTCCGAAGAATCTTCTGCGATCGAGGTATTATCTTCTGTGTTTCTTAACCATAGGTCGTTCGATTTTTCTACAAAAAAGAGGGGTTTTTCGTTTCAATTTCATCTGTGAGGAAGAGAGACGGTAGAGTGTGGTTGTTTCGGCCAAATACTAGGCGGAGAGATGCGAAACTGAGAGTAAAAAGTGTGAGAAACCGTCGGCGAAATCGAAGGGTGAGGGTCCGATTTTGTGCGCGATTTTGGTGTTTTTATGTCGATTTGTTGCTTTTTTTACTACTTTGATTGATTTCTGTTTGCTCCGTCGTCCTCTGGCATGTTAGGAGGAAAGTGAAGGACCATTTTGACAAAGATGATAAACAGTCGGGACCGATTTGTAATTTGGGAAGGGACTTGGTTCAAAACATATTTCATAAAAAGGGAGAGTTCTGAATTAACAGAACTTCGAGGACCTTTTTGTAGTTTTGCCCGAAACTTTTATTGAGTTCCCTTGCCTGAAACTGAATATTTTTGTGTTCAAGTGTTGGTCGGTTAAAACATTTGCTGCAAGAACTACATGAACTCTAACAATATGTATTGCATGTCTATGTATGTAATTACCACCACTTTATGAACCATTTTAAATTTAATTATATAGCTTCTCTTTTTTTGACATGATTATTATAGGACAGAAAAGCTATTGCATCTGGCTCATTGTCTTAAGATGGAATAATTTGCTGATGAATGGCAGGATAAATTGGGGCCCCCTAATTGCTTGGTTGGAGATGCTTCATTAACAACATGTAAAAGCACATGTGATTTTTTTCCCTTCAACTCAGTATCATGATCAACACTTTTGAGAATGTCCTTCGCATGTTATGCTTTATCGGAAGCCTGATGGTAAGTAACTAAGGAACTCAGGCTAAGCTTTGTCCTTTTCTAAGCCTCATTTTTGTTTATGGTGTTAATGAATACAAATTTCATGTGAAAGCTGACAGAGAGGATGTTAGTTTGGATTTAACATAACTTATGTGATATTTATTTCCTTATGCAGGCCTGATTATTTTTTTTGTCATTTTCTTTAAAATATTTACAAGTTGCTAGAGATAGTTGGGGATGAGGATAAACCAACAGCCGTTATATGTTTTATTTCCAGGTTGACGAAGCAGAAGCTCCTATGAGAAAGGTAGAAGTTAAGGAAATTTTTTTTTTCCTTTATGTTTCCAGTTAATTTATATGGTTCTCCATAGTCATCATAGAAGAGAAGTATTAAAATTTTACCTTTGGTCAATTTGATCATTGTGTTATAGGCATAGATANTGGTGAGAGAGTTTTTTTAGTATTCTTTGTTGAAAATAGAATAGCATGCTTTTGCTGCCTATTAACTGCTTTAAATACTTGGTGGGAGGAAGGGGGTTGTACAAAATGCTCTTAAATTGGGTTAAATTGCTATTCATCTTACATTACTCTTGCCCAAGAGTAATGTCTAACCAACCTTTCAGCTGCAACCCCAAAGCAAATCAGAGAACTTATGAAGGTTATTGATGAAGTCAAAAGCCATTTACAGGTTTGATTATGTTTTTCTTTTCTATTTCCAATCTCTCAATGTTATATATATGGAGCATTCAGATTTTCGGATGAAAGATTCAAAAGATTGTTATGGCCTTGCTCCCTATAAATCTGTGATACTCAGGTTAGTAGAAGGTACAAATTGCAGTTTGCTATATACATGAGAAGTTATAGATCCAACAAACAAGATCCTTTTTTTTTTTGCAACTATTATGCGATCTGAAACTATTTTTAATAACTGTTTTGTCTAAAAGTGACTGATAGTGTTTTATAATAGGCTAATGCTTTGGCTGAGAAGAATCAATGGGACCTACAAACACAACGAGAGCAAGCTGAGAGACATGTAGGCTTTTATTTTGTAGTTTTTTTTTTAAAAAAAATGTTTCATGCTTAAAGGGTAAATTCTATTTATGTATTCATCTACAAAAATATGCAAATTTGTCATTGTGACTATTTATTATCTAATTTTAATTTTGGATGGATTTCAGAGGATTGAAGCAGGGTAGAAACTCAGATTGTCTTTGGTGGCTACTTTTGTGCTTGAAACGGTATAAAAGATTGTTGGATTTTGTGCTTAGATTGTAAGTTTGGTACAAATTTCACCAGCACAATCTTATCAGTGTCAATGTATCATGGCTCTGAAGAAATCTTCTTCTCTATTGAATTGTGAGTATTGCAATTATGTAGAGAAACTACCTAAATTTATTTTTGGTAGGTAAGGTATTGGTCTTCCATGAGTCTATAAAAAGTGAAAAAGTAAACTACTAAGGACCTAAGAAGAATTGACTATATCACACTGATGGAGTTTGCATTTATGCTCACTAAACGTTTATTCTGATTTTGTGGTTTGCTTAATTGTAAGTGTTGGGGTATGTGCAACCTGCATTTTATTTTCGTTACTTTCACCATATTTTCTCTTATCTTCACTTTCTCAAAACTGGCAAGGTCTTAGTTTTAAAAGTCAATGATCACACAAGTGGGTCCTTTAGAGAAGGGACCAAGTTTATCAGCCTCTTGAAGTTTGCATTATATACAATGTCGCTGTTAAATGCTAATCATTGATAATGAAATTGGATGTAATCCACAAGTGGGTTCTTTGTTGTTCTTTGATTTACTATGGCTTCTAGATGTCATTCGGGATCTGAATTCTGGGTTTTGTCAGCAGGTGATGAGAAACTTTGTTGAGAGCAAGGCTCTTTTGGATTACTCAAAATTATCTGAAGGTGGCTGAGATAATTGAGAACCCATATGTATTTTATAGTGCTATCTTCAGTGATGAAGAAGATGAATATGATTTCCATGACGAGTTCCATTAAATTCATTTTGGGTAAGAGCAACTCAACCTTTTTCTTTGTCAATTCCCATGTCTCTTAGCCACCTCAATCAAGAAGCTTGCTTTTCTCATTTGCAGGATACACAAAAAAATTAGGCAGAATTCATCTGATTTTCATGTTTACTCATAGGCAGAATTCATTTGATTTTTTTAAGATAATAGTATCCCCACCTTATATGTCAAATTTTGTTTGCTTTCTTTCATTATATATTTGGCTTCAGGCTGAGTACAGAAAATGAGAGTTGAAATGGCTGCCTTGAAGAGGGATGCTGAGCATTATTCAATGAGCATTACTTTATTAAGATTCTGTTCAGACTTGCTATATATATGTGCCCTTCTATGCCTTTTGATACTATGAAATTATTCTTTCGGTTATAGCTGAAACTTGCTGTATAATGTGCTGCTTTCTTGACTGAAATTTGCTCTTTAGTAGCTGATGCCTTTGCTGAAAATAACTGATTGATTTTTGTGGCTCTGCTGAAATTTAATGCAAGTCCTTGAATTTTTACTTTGTAATATTTAATGGGGAAAAAGCGCATGTATTTTCAGTTTAGAAAGAGCTTTGTAAGCCCGTGATGAAACTTCCATTGATAAAGAAAGAAGAAAGCTCAAGGAAAGAGTCAAGCCACAACTTTGTCATATGAAATTATTCTTAAAACTCAGATATTAGTCTGTCATCCACCTCTTGCTTTGTCATATGTTGTTAATGAAGTCTGCTGTTTACACATACAGAACTGTACCAGTTTTGCCTTACTGATTGATTTTTGTGGCTCTGCTGAAATTTAATACAAGTCCTTGAATTCCATTAGCCCCTTGCCAATGTCACCACCGTTCAGTAGCTGGAGTCTATTTTGTGCTTGACAAAGCCTCATTGGTGGTCGCTANACAACAGGAAGATTAAAGGGACAATACATATATTCCAAAGGGCTTTAGGCAAATGTCACTTTGTTCTATTTTATACTTGCTCTATGTAGTTTTCCTACTTCTGTTGCTTCTGAATTTTGAATGCTAGGCTTATGACATATAATATAACCAAACAGTCACCATCACAAATTGGTTTAACTTCATATTCTTTTCACCTTCAAGTTTTAATTGGGACTCCTTTCTTTTTTGCTAGAAAATAGTGTAGTTTGGCTTGCACGATTCACTGATAAATCTGAATGAGAACTTGCCTCAAGTGCTTACTCTTGAGTTGAGAAGTAAAATTTTGAAAACTCTTTTGGCCAATGCATTATTTTGTATGCTATGCCACAAATATGGAGGAAATAAGTTATGAAAATTTATTATCCTGATAATTCTCAAAGTTTGAAGTGATTGCTTTGTTTGAATTGATAGAAAAGGAAAAGCATTAGTGCTGAAAGCTTGATTTTGTATGCTTGCATGCCTAATATGAATGATATATGCACTGTGTTATTCCTTCAACGAGTGACTATTACTTTATTTAGCAATACAGAAACCTTATATAACATTAGCTTTTTGTTCAGGGTCAAAGAGGAACCTCAAATTGCTGACTATGACACATTTTGTCAGAAATCAAGATTGTTCATTGTACCAGTGGCAACAGTTTGGCACATCTATGGTTTTTGGGAAATTGAGATATTGACAGTCTTTTTGTATTTATATCTCAAATATTGCCAGTCTTTTTGAATTTATATCAAAATTTCCAATAAGGAATGATTATCTATGATTTTTATCTATGATTTCCAATAAAGAATAATGTGTATTTATATCTCACTCTTATCTATGGGTTGTCACTCAAATATTGACAGCCTTTTTGTTTTTATATCTCAATTTCCAACCAGGAATGATTATCTATGATTTTGTGCACAATGAATAATTTACTTACGGGCTTATAATTCCTTGGCAATATTGTTGATTTTGGGAAAATTAATAGCTTCTCATTACCTCATCAACTAATCTACAAATTAGATTTTGATGATTCACATTTGTATAAATTGACAAAAATAGGTGCCAAATGTCCATTTAGTTATGTGCGTCTACAAATAAAAAACCCGTGCAAACGCACGGGTCTCATACTAGTTTTATTTTAAATATATGTATATCGATAAAATTTTGATTAGATAATCAAGGATCTGGAATAAACAAACTTATATATATTTACTTGACTAATTCAATTTGAATTTTCGAAAGCTTTATTAACAGAAAAAAAACGATAAATATATATTTTGGAAAATGATAAATCTAATAAAAATATACATATAAAAAAAATTATGTTTACAACGTTATTTTCAAGTTTCAACCATAAAGGATGCGGTTGGAACTTGGAAGCGTATAAGGGAACAACTAAGGTACGCGATGCTGAGACGCTGATTGACACAATTATAAATGGAATTTTTTTCTTTATATTTTTTCTAACGCATAAATGTATTTGAATATTTGATGAACAAAAGGATTCTTTAAAAAAAAAATAAAAAAAATTAACACTCACATTTATTTCTGGTAAGCAACACTCAAATTCAATTGTATTTTGCCTATTGCTATTTGCTATGCTGGCCATGCAACGACGACAACTATATTTATGTTTATAATATTCATATTCACACAATCACACCTCATTAGTCATTAGTCTTCAACCCCTTATTAGTTGACTGTTAAGAACAGGAAGAAACACAGAAAATGGCAAGCAGAGAAAGTAATGGTTATGGAGGAATGGGTATCAAATTCCCAAAGGCAAAGGGAAATATACACCAAAGAGTCCCTCTTCGAGTCGGGATGAACTCCAAGTCCTGAGACTTTACATCAACAATCATATCCCTAATTCTCTACCTTATTCCTACTTATACTCAATTGAAATCTCATAACAGACTCTGAATGCAAACAACAAACTATCCAGCTGTCCTAACCAACTCATGAAATGCATGCTCTAACCCAAATAGTAATCACCGAACTTCACAGGCGCGTGACTGCTACGCGAACTCCTTCGAACTGCTCCAGGTGTATTTCCAGGCTCCACATCAGCAGGTTGCACCTCAGCTCCCACATCATCCTGACTGCCATTCGTATCATTGACTCTCTCATTAGCTATGAGATTCTTTAATATTTTAACGTGTAAGATTTTATAAATTCTAACAAAAAATAAAGATTGATTAATATAAAAATCCTGAATATTAATTCATTTACTTTGTATTCTTTCCAAATTTTCCATTAACTATTTATAAGATTTAGCTTAATTATTACTATCAACAGATTATTATTATTCTTATCAAATATTAAAAATATATAAAAATTAATTTATTAAAGGTGTCACAATAAGTTTCTTTTTCATAGAGTTGTCAACAAACCACCTGATCGATCAATTGGATAGACTCACATAGTCACATCGGTTAAATTATTTGGTAAGGCAAATTAAATTTTTTGTAAGGTGCAAAGACATATGACAGTATGACACTCAACTCATTCCCATTTATCACCTCACAAATAAGTGAACCACAATCGAATTATTAGTTCAATATAATAATAGATTTCCACAAATTCAACACACACGCATACAACATACTAGTATATATATAGTAGTATTCACACAAACATATATAGTGCAAGAGAAAACCACAAACTATTGTACCAAAGAAAAACCACAAACTAAAGAAGAACAAGAAGAATGAGGCTAGAGATTAGAAAGAATAATAAAAATGTGGCTCAAATGAGATAGAAAAATGTTTCATAAATCAAAATGCCATGTCTTTTTTTTTTAATAAATATATAAGAAAAATTTTAGATGAGTTAAGTTTTGGGAGCTCGCCGAGGCTGGTGCATGCTTCCAGGTTCTATAAGTGCTTACAGAGATACTTACAGATCACTTACCAATAAAGATTTCACATTGGCAGAGAGAATCGAACTCACGACTTGATGAATTATGAGTCAACTCCTCATCAATTGGACCAACATTTATTGACAAAATGTCACGTTTTTATTTTACAAAACTTAACGTCAACAGAACCGATTTAAAATAAAATTACATATATATATGACCAATTTAAAATATCTAAAATATTTTAAACTAAAATAAAAGTATCTTATAAAATCAATTTAAATATTCAACCTATAAATATTACAACTCAATTTATCTATTAATTTATAAAATTATATAAAAAATGAAACACGGATAATTTAGAAAGATTGAAAAGTTGGACTTTCATTCTACTACCTCTTTTTCTTTCATTTTAAAATTTTAGAAAAAAAAAAGAAAGTAAAAATTTATTAACGAAAGGAAATGTTAAATATCATAGATCTATTTGAAATATTTTAATTTATTGGTGAAAAAGAGATTCATTAGAAAAATCAAAGTCAGAATCCATGCCGGAGGCTCAGCAAACGTAATCAACATTTTCTATCAACAAACATATTTAATTCAGATTATTATTAGTATTGTTTATTTATTTATTTCTGTCATTGATGAGGTACGGGACAGTATGACGCGGACGTCGATAAAAATTGTAACAACAAAAAATTGTCAGATACATTAACCGTACATTTGTACGGATTACGGAAATAGGGCGTAACTTATCGTCGTTCAATACTTTGGCCATTTCTAAAACGATTATATATAGAAATTTGATTTGATGTTTTTTTTAGGTTTTATTGTTAAAAGAGAAATAAGTAAATAAAAATTAAAGGCCACAAAGTATATTTTTTGTCTCATATTTTGATTAGGTCTCAATTTAATCTCATAACTTTTTTGTTACATTTCTGGTCCTATATTTTTTTGTTAGATGCATAATTGGTCTCATATGATCTTATATCTTTTTTGGTTAAATGATCAATTTGGTCCTAAATGTATGCCTTAATGTTCATTTTGGTCCATTATGTTTCAAAATATTCAAATTGGTCTTAAATGTTTGTAAAATGTTTCATTTTGGTCCCAACTATTGAATATGGCTTGTTTCAAGTTCAAACATGACGATTTTAGAGCTACCTATTGTTCTCGGAGAGTACTTTCTCTATCTAATTGGGGCCATCAGCAAATGACGTCAAATCGGTCCTCAAAGTATACCTTTTGTTCTATGGTCAAATAAGCAAAGTTGATTATATCTCTCTCATTTCAAATTCGAATGTGACGAATTCAGAGGTACGAGTTCTTCTTAATAAGTACTTTGACATTGAAATTAGAGACGAGAGAAATATGACCAAATTCAATAGTTTGGGACCAAAATGAAACATTTTACCAACATTTAGGACCAATTTGAACATTTTGAAACATAATGGACCAAAATAAACATTAGGGCATACATTTAGGACCAAAATGAACCTTTGATCATCTTTTTTTGTTGCAGATTTCATCTCATATCTTTACAAAAAGTTTCACTGTTAGTATTATAATGTGGAAATCTTTATAAAGTCATGAGACGAATTTTGCAATTTGATCAAAAGATATTTGACTAATTCTACAACTTGATTCAAATATATTGGACCAAAACTGTAACACAGGACCAAATTAAGACTTAATAAAAAAAATATAGGACTATAAGTACAACAAAAAAAATACAAGACCAAATTGAGATCTGAACAAGAAAAATGGGACCAAAAGTACATTTTGACCAAAATTAAAAAGCATGGTTGGAAATTGGAATTCTTTTATAGCAAAACCTTAACGTTTTGTTGGGTATCCAATGGAAAGAAGCTGCCTATTTTATATATATATATATATATATTGTACAAAATAAGCAAAACCTTAATTTGTTTTGTGTGTTATTGATGAGTTTTGACACAAGTGGGTGCGTTTTGGGGTTTGGGATGATACTTACGTGAAATTTGAAAAGCAAGCAGTGCCACATAAACAGAACACGCATGCAATGACGAATGGACCGAGTACTGACTCAACAATGAAAATGAAATGTTATTACATTACTTATTAGTTGGGTTAAACTAATAATAATAATTTTTTATATGTATCAAAAAAATTGAATAATTTCAAAATAATTTTATAAAAATTTTAGGATGCTTACAAAATTTTTTTTTCAACATTAATTTTACTGTTAATTAACACTATTAGAATCCGGAGCAGTTAAGTTAAAGTCACGTTTTCTAATTTAAAATTTTAATATTTTAATCTAAAATTGTCCCTAGTCGATTGTTTTCGTGGGAGCGAGAATAAACCAAGACCAGCATGACCTCGGTGTATGGAGATACATGCACTAAATGCTTTACGAGAGTCATGGTGCAATTATGTAACGGGTTACAAGTTGCTAGACCGACCCGGAGAGTTCTGCATGGGTTTTAGTCATGAGCTAGCCTCTCCTGTACACCTGTCACGATGCCCTTAGACCTGAGGTCTTGACTATTCCGGCGTTGTAGTTGTCGAACTTTGGCCTAGTCCAACGTTGCCCGTAGCAGGGTAGCCATACAGGCTAGGTACGGGTTTGGTTGATTGTCGTGCTGAGGAATGTGGTTGACCAAGA
>QANZ01052150.1:0-27724 GCA_003254925.1 Chamaecrista fasciculata | reverse complement strand
AAATCTTGTCTTAAATAAATATCTACGTTTGTGATATTTAAATTTGTTGGACAAGTTTAAATATATTAATTGTTAAATAGTTAATGGGATTAATCTATTTACAATTAGATTCTTGTTTAAAATATTAGGGAATAATAAATTATATAAGCTTCCTAAAAGTTAGGAGATTATTGATTTATTAAATTCACTAATATTAGGATAATAAGGAGTGAGAGTGGCGCCTCATATCTCTTGAATTTTATTAATAAAAATTTTTTGTTAATTAGATTCAAGATTTGAATTTGAATTGAAGATTTGATTTTGATTTCAAGATTCAAGTTTGAATTAAAGATATTAAGGTAATATTTTAATTCAATATTATTAGGGAATTTGAATACAGGATTCAAATTTGAATTAAAGATATTAGGGTAATATTTTAATTCAATTTGTTAAAGATATTAATAAGATAATATAACTTCCTAAAAGTTAGGTTGTTATTTTATTTATTAAATTCTTTAAATTGGGTTAAGGAGCGCATGACTTGGATCCAAGGGTCAAGATTTGATCTTGCATCTTGGTTTTCAAGATTGCATCTTGAATTTCAAATTAAGATATCAATGTAATATTTTAATTAGGAATTCAAATCCTCTTGACCAATGGGGATTGGGAATTCAAGATTTAGTTTCAATATTTGATCTTGAAATTTAAATTTAAATTTCCTTTTAGTTTTGAATTATAATATTAGTGTAATATTATAATCAAGAGTTGGAATCCCTATTTTCTTTATTATAATTCCCGAATTTCATGAGTTAGGGAATGTGATTCTCTAACCCTAATGAAAATTATATATATATATATGCTCACGTAAGTCGACTAAGTGGGAGATATATTTTTAGTGTGACTAAGAATTCGTCTAACCCTAGAGAGAGAGGAGAAGAGTTCAACTCACTCATCTTGTGTGTGCAAAAATCGACTTAACCTAAAGAGTTTAGGGTTTGGGCTGATTTTGTGAGAGAGAAAAGGAGAGAGAGTGAATTCGACCAAAAACCAAAAAGTTTTAGGCTTGGGCGAATTGTGAAGGTGTTCATCTCTTGACTTTTAGTTTTGATTTCTTCAAGAAGAGTTCTTGAAGTTAGGCGCCACTTGTTCTTGTTGTTCAAGAATTGTTCTTAAACAATCGAGATTTGTAGATTCGGTTCTAGTATTCACTTGGGAAGAAGTGAAGGAGGCTAGCACCTGGGCATCTGCCAAACTGTTCGTGTGGATCACCGGCAGAGGAAGGACACTCGGAGTGGACCTCTCTGAATCACAAAGTTCAAAAGCTACCGATTGTTTATGGTAAATCACTTTTCGTTTCCTAGTATAAACTCATATAGCGGATCCTGGCAGGAAATCATATGAGTGTCGTTTATTGTTTATTAATTTTAGTTTTTTAAAAAATTTTCCGCTGCGCACGCTCTGTGATTTCCCAACATGTTGACCCAGTTAAATAAGAAAAATAACAAAAATATGTATATATATTACACATACATGATACATCAAACAAACAAATCTTTTATACATATACTAAGTTATAAGAAATCAAATTTAAACATGAATTTGATTAGAAATCGTCATCTTTTATTGAAGAAAAAACAAATATTCACAAATTCAAACAAGTATTCACACTTCATAGATTATAAAAAACAAACCAATATTTATAAATTCACAAAATAGAAGTTAAAGAATACAAGAAAAAACAAATTGAATTGTGGTAGGACTGTAGGAGTGAATTGCAATGTATAAAACTCCTTGGAAACTCTAAAGTTTGCTATCCACCCACTTCTGATGAAACATTATTATAAAATTATTTTATTTAATTGATTTAATTGACCATTGACATACATTTTAATTATAATTAAAATAATAATAATAGAAAAGGCTTAAACAAGTTGCACTTGAGTTTTAATTTTGTTTTCAATTCGGGTCAAATAAATTTACGGGTTGACGGTTCAAACCCGAACCGACGGGTTGACCCGAAAAAATATGGGTTAGATGTAACTCGATCTAATTAGAGTGATCGATCCGAATTGATTTCCGGGTCAATCTGACCGGTCCGAGTTAAGTTTTCATACTATGCTTATAAGAGATCCCTTATCAATCATCTTTTTAAGCGAAGCAAAATAATCATAAAAAATATGAAGTGGTTTAAACTATAACTTTTATTAATTAGAACAAAATGTGTTGCTCTTTTTTTTAGAAAAAAAAACATTAAGACTTTGATGAAAGAGAAAAAATATAAAATAAAAGTAAATTCTTCATAATCTAAATATATTTTACAAAACCAGTTAAAAAGAAATTGACGGTCATTGGTCAACAGTCAACACTGAAATTAGAAATATTTGAGTAAATTAATAATTTGGTCGATGGAAAATTAACACATTAACAATTTAGTGTTTAAAAAATTAAAATATATAATTTAGTCCTTAAAAGATCAAAATAATACATTTATTAATTCTTTCAATGAATTAAATAGTGTAAAGTTTTAATTTTTTATAGACTAAATTATATATTTTAATATTTTAAAGACCGATTTATTAATTCAATAATTTTTTAAAAGTCAATTATTAGTTTACTCTAACTATTTTGTATCAACGTGGGGTGATATGAGTGGCTGGGGGGACCCATATACACGTGGCTTAGTAGCACAGTGTACTTACAGAGCACATGTGTTGTTTGGGTGCTGCTGTGAGCTATCAGTATCAAAAAATATCAAACAATCCCCCACATGAATTAATATATTTATTATTCTACAAACTTTAACTATTTGCTATTTCACTGAACTTCTTTTCAATTGGTGCTAACGCCTAACAGTGTGATAAATAATAATATTGGCTTATGTTTTTGGTACATTTTTTTTTTAAAAAAATGGATATTGTTGAGGAATTTTGGTCCCAAACTTTATTACATGTTGGCCTTGACTATCCAATTTCATTGCAGGGTGGTTCTTCAACATCAAATTGTACAAGTATTAATTATAAATTTTATCTGTATATCGGACCAAAAAAAATTATTTATATACTTTTATATCAGTAGTTATGTAAATTATCATCTTTTTTATTTTTTTATCATAGTAAGTCACAAAAAATGTCACTTTTATTTTTTTATTTACAAATTTAAATCTATTTTATTTTTTGTTGTTCAAGGTATTCTCAACTTAAACAGGTTAATGACTAATCTTTCGCGAATCTGAACTCTATTTAAAAATCTAACGTTAATAAATTGATCATGAGATACATAAGGCAAAATTAGAAGCCTGACACGTTCTTTGACAATATAGTGAGCTAAATCTATTTTATCTAACATATACAAATTGATTATCAGCTTCGCGAGTGGCAAGACTTTTTGTACATATAGGAACCAGTAAACGAAATCTTAAATTTGAACATTATTAGAGAGTTTCTTATTTTAAAAAAATTATCCCGTTATAAGAACCTAAACATTGATGTAATAGTCTATTACACTTATGAATGCCTTCATAGAATTTAACAAACAAAATCATCATATAATTCTTTTTTTTAAAGTGAAAATGATGGTCCCAAACCCAAAGGGTATTGCCAATAATACAACACGTGTAATGGAAGACTGAAAAGAAAGTATTCCTGAAATGTCGGTTCTGAGTTACTCTGTCTCTTATTTGTTTGCTTATACAAGCAGCTAAGCTAGCTAGCTAACTGCTAGTCACGCTCGCTGCAAATCCTTACTCACCTGAAAGTCTCTCTTTGCTTTTTGCTACTCTGAAAATTCTGCAGCTTTAATTTCACATAAATTCAAACTTGACTTTTCCACACTCGTTCGTTCCTGCTTGATTGAAGCCTATACTTCTTCATCAACCCATTTAGCTGATTTTTTTGGGCTCTGTTGTTTTTTTTCACCGAATGTGTTCATTTACAGAAAATGGGTTGGATTTAATCTGTAGGAGAAAATAAGAAGACAAGCCGTTTGTGAAAATGCCTGAGAGAAGGAGAAGGAGGATACTGTTCAGCAAACTTTACTCGTTTTCTTGTATAAGATCTTCGTTCAGAGATGATCATTCTCAAATTGGACAAAGAGGGTACTCAAGGGTTGTCTACTGCAATGATCCTGATAGCCCAGAAGCTGTTCAGTTGGATTATGGAGGAAATTATGTTTCAACCACCAAATATACAGCTTTTAATTTCATTCCAAAGTCTTTATTTGAGCAGTTTAGGAGGGTTGCAAATATCTACTTTCTTATCGTCGCTGGTCTTTCGTTTACTCCATTGTCACCTTATACTGCTTTAAGTATTGTTGCTCCATTGATTGTGGTGATTGGAGCCACTATGGTTAAGGAGGCTGTGGAAGATTGGAGGAGGAGAAAACAGGTAATGTTTTGAGTTTCTAGTTCTTTTCGTAGACTTTATCATCTTGCTTGCTAGTATAACTTTACAGAATTATAGGTTTACAAGTTCATTCTCTTATAATACGAAGATATTTATAATTTTTTTTTCAGTTCTTATCTGCGTGTTCAACACAGCCTCTTTGTAATGCTCAAGTAAAGAATTAGCCGTTTATGGAGTTCCTGGAAAAAGGATACGGAGATAATTATATTTTTCTGAGTCTTTATCAACATGTTCAACACAACCTCTTTGGTAATGCTCAAGTGAAAAATTACCCATCTATGGCGATCCTGGAAAAAAGGATGCTGAAAGTTGTTCTTTTTCCTTCAATACATCTAATACTTGTCCCAAAAAATGCTTCTGGTTCCTTGAACCTAAAATATGAATGTGGGAAAGGCTATTGTTTCCATATTATCCTGTCTTGATAAAATCGATTGAAGTTCAATGTAGTTGACTAGTTGTTTATTTGTCTTTTCTTGAGAATAATGTTCATAACAGGACCACTCAAAGGCATATTTCACTTTTATTCTTTTTCAGTTGTTGTTTTGCATTGGATGCGCCTGACTCTTAGTTTCTCATAGGATTCACTTCCATCTTTTCCATTCCACTTATTTGATAATCTTTACATGTGCTTTCTCCTTTCACTTTAGTTGGTATCTCCTATTTATTTTCTCCAACTAAAAGGTTTACCCAGCTAAATTACTTGAAATACTTCAGGACATAGAGGCAAACAACCGAAAGGTTAAACTGTACACTAGAAACTACACATTTGTTGAGACCAGATGGAAGAAGCTTCGTGTTGGTGATATCATTAAAGTGTGTAAAGATGAATACTTTCCTGCTGATCTTCTTCTTCTTTCATCAAGCTATGAGGATGGAGTCAGCTATGTTGAGACAATGAACCTCGATGGAGAAACTAATCTAAAATTAAAGCATGCTTTGGAGGTGACAGCTCATCTTCATGATGAAAAATCCTTTCAAAATTTTAGGGCAGTGGTCAAGTGTGAGGATCCTAATGAAAATCTTTACTCATTTATTGGAGCCTTGCACTATGAGGGCAAAGAATATCCACTTTCCTTACAGCAGATTCTTTTAAGAGATTCTAAGCTGAGGAACACTGAATATGTATATGGTGTTGTTATTTTTACTGGCCATGATACAAAAGTGATGCGGAATGCCACAGATCCTCCATCCAAGAGAAGCCAAATTGAGAGAAAAATGGATAAGATAATATATATCCTTTTCATTACCTTGGTTCTTATATCCTTTATTGGCTCAGTATTTTTTGGCGTTGAAACTAAAAGGGATATTAGTCATGGGAGGTACAGGAGATGGTATCTTCGTCCAGATAATACAACGGTGTATTATGATCCTGAAAGGGCAACACTTGCAGCTATTCTTCATTTCTTGACTGCCCTTATGTTGTACGGATATCTGATTCCGATATCGTTATATGTCTCCATAGAAATTGTGAAAGTGTTGCAGAGTATTTTCATTAACCGTGATCTGGAAATGTATTATGAGGAAACAGATACTCCAGCTCATGCACGCACTTCTAATTTGAATGAGGAGCTTGGTCAGGTTGATACTATATTGTCTGACAAAACAGGTACTTTGACATGCAACTCTATGGAATTTGTGAAATGTTCCATAGCCGGGACTCCATATGGCCGTGGTATAACAGAGGTGGAGAGGGCACTTGCAAGGAGAGGACGGGATGGGGAACCTGAAGTTGATGTTGTTTCAACTGATCTCCAGGGCCAGAGTAGTGATGAAGTGGAATCCTCGCAACCAAATAAAGGTTTCAACTTTAGAGATGAACGAATCATGAATGGGCAATGGGTTAATGAACCTCAAGCAGATATCATACAGAAATTCTTTCAAGTTTTAGCAATTTGTCATACAGCTATTCCAGAGGTGGATGAAGAATCGGGTGAAATTACCTATGAAGCTGAGTCACCAGATGAAGCAGCTTTTGTCTTAGCGGCAAGGAGATTTGGTTTCGAGCTTTTTGCAAGGACACAAACAAGCATATCATTGCATGAATTTGATCATAATATTGCAAAAAAGGTTGACAGGTTGGCTAGCCCTTTTACTATTGTTTATCTTATCTCTGTGCTGAGAAGCTCCTTATAATATTTGAGCCAACTTTAAAAGTGTTCACCTCAGATGTGAGATTCTATAATTTCTTTCTAATAAAGAGTAATTCATCTCTTTTTGTCAATAGAGTGTGATCCATTTTTACTAAAACTAATGCTATATTATGGCAATTTGAACTTAAAAATATTTGAACCTCTTTGTCAAGTGTTAAGAGTAATTTCTTCATAACTGCTAGAGGACCAAATGATTAAAAAATATTTACTTGAAAAATCTCCAATTGTTACTAAAGAAGGCTTTAGGATGAAAGACGGGAAGATTTTTAGTGTATAAAGCCTTATGTTAAGAGATTGGAGCTGAAAAGGAGGGTGGAAACGGCAGAAGGATCAATATCGCAGAAGCCTATAAAATCCCAAAGAGAGAAATTACCAAGGCATTAGATCATCTTTAGCCCTCATGGAGAAAAAACTGTACTTTGATATGAGATATGTATTTCGTTTATATAACATTTGACTTAGACAAGTGCAATTCCTTTTTGTTTTTCTGGTTAGTCTAGTTTCGTTCATAGTATTAAAATTCTTGGTCACTAATGATGCTTCACCAGGCTAACCGTCGAGAATAATATACTATGATTAAAGAACCTTAGTTATCCATAAAAAAACTTTTACTACATATTTTGTTCTTTTGTAATTTGGCGTTTCATATACTGTTCTTTGATCCAATTTGATAACCAGAGTGTACGGGCTTCTACATGTACTAGAGTTCAGCAGTTCCCGCAAGAGAATGTCAGTTATTGTCAGGAATGAAAAGAATCAATTATTGCTGCTATGCAAGGGTGCAGACAGGTTTCCCTCAACATCCACATTTTTTTATGTTTAATTATGTTAAGTTTTAAGTCGGATGTAGTGATGTCAAGTTCATCTCTTTGCATATATTTAGTGTTATGTTCGAAAGGCTCTCACAAGATGGAAGACAGTTTGAGGCTGAAACCAGAGAGCATATCAAAATGTACTCTGAGGCGGGATTAAGAACTCTTGTTGTCACATACCGTGAACTTGTTGAAGAGGAATACAAGTATTGGCAAGAGGAGTTTTTAAAGGCCAAAACTTCTGTAGCTGCAGACAGAGATGTATTGGTGGATGCAGCTGCTGATAAAATTGAAAGAAATTTGTTCCTTCTTGGTGCTACAGCTGTTGAGGACAAACTACAAAAGGGGGTCAGTATAAGCTTTTCAGCTTTTTCTTTTTTTTTAAGAAAAAAACCTATTTTTGAGTTATTCAATTATTATTGTGCTCATTCCCACAAATTCAAGACCTGTTAGATATTTGAATAAAGGTCAAAACCTCATATTGGTCCCTAAAGTATAGGGTGAATTCTGTTTTGGTCCTTAAAGTTTCCCTTAGTTGTTGACATCACTAATGTAAATAGTAAATACATTATTGAGTGGTTTATAAAGTTTTACTTGAGAATGCAGGTTCCTGAATGTATTGATAAGCTTGCCCAGGCAGGAATTAAATTATGGGTATTAACTGGGGACAAGATGGAAACTGCTATCAACATAGGGTACATTGCAGGGCTTTTGCTGGGTTTTTTTAAACTGATAGTTACATAAAACTCATTATAGTATCTTTGACAGGTATGCTTGCAGTTTACTCAGGCAAGACATGAAAAAGGTGGTGATCACTATTGATTCACCAGAAATCCTATCCTTGGAAAAACAAGGGGATAAGGAAGCTCTAGCAAAGGTACATGACCAAGAGACTTTTGGCATTTGAATTCATCTCATTAGTGTAGATGATTGATACTGTTATTTTTTAGGCCTCTCTTGAAAGTGTTAAGAAGCAAATCAGAGAGGGAATCTCACAAATCAAGTCTGAGAGAGAGGGTTCTAATGCAGATAAAGAAAGTTCCAATGCATTTGCTTTGATAATTGATGGAAAATCCTTGGATTTTTCTCTTAACAAGAGCCTGGAGAAGTCGTTTTTTGAGCTGGCAGTTAATTGTGCTTCCGTCATATGTTGCCGATCTTCTCCCAAACAGAAGGCCCTTGTGAGTCTTAAAATGCAGTCTGTATTTAAATGTCATTCGAAATAGAGATATTTTGTTCTTTGTTGGTTATTTTCAAGATAAAAGTGTAGGTTACAAGATTGGTGAAACTGGGGACTGGGAAGACAACACTATCGATCGGCGATGGGGCAAATGATGTCGGCATGCTTCAAGAGGCTGATATTGGAGTTGGCATTAGTGGTGCAGAAGGGATGCAGGTATATCAATACCATTATAGTTGTACTTATTTGTGCTTTTTCTTTTTGTAATCTCAGCTTTTAAAAACTTCCATTCTGAATCCAAAGACAACCTGCTTATTTACTTGTTCTTTTTGTTATCTACAGGCTGTGATGGCTAGTGATTTTTCAATAGCTCAGTTCCGTTTTTTGGAACGATTGCTGTTGGTACATGGCCACTGGTGTCATAGGCGAATAGCAATGATGGTGAAACCATGCATCCATCCGTTTTCAATGCATCTCCACCTAAAATAGATTTAGGTAACTTTAATCAATAAAGAGCTTCATCGCAAGTTAACTTCTTTTATTTGTTGATGCAGATATGCTATTTCTTTTATAAGAACATTGCATTTGGGTTTACTCTATTTTGGTATGAGGCATATGCGTCCTTCTCTGGTCAATCTGCGTACAACGATTGGTACATGTCATGTTACAACGTCTTCTTCACTTCACTTCCGGTAATGGCTCTAGGTGTGTTTGATCAGGATGTTTCTGCTCGACTTTGCCTAAAGGTACTTAATATTCATTCTCAAAATCGCTTATGTAGACCTAAGGATAGACACTAGTTCTTTTGAAAGTTTAGAGCTACATCTTTCTAACAATTCCTCTAAAACTGCAAAAAGACACTTGATTTTTTTGAATAAAAATCTTAACAAAAGGGGTTATTTGTACAAAATTAAAAATTCATGGAGTCTGTTATCACTTATCAAAGTTCAGGGTTTTTGGAATTTTAGCCACACCTTTATAACCTCATGTATCCATCCATGTGTCTGGTTCAAATGATTCATTCTTTTGTTTGGTCCTTTTTTATTTTCTTATTTTTGGCCCAAAATTCATGTAACCTTGTACTAATTTTAACCAAGTTTTCTATCTACAGTATCCCTTCCTATATCTAGAGGGAGTAGAGGACATCCTCTTCAGCTGGCCCCGGATTCTTGGCTGGATGCTCAACGGAGTAATCAGTTCTGTGATCATCTTCTTCATGATCACCAACTCGGTGTTAAACCAGGCCTTCCGAGAAGACGGTAAGGTGGTGGACTTGGAATCAATGGGAGTCACAATGTACACTACTGTGGTGTGGACTGTGAACATCCAAATGGCACTATCTATCAACTATTTCACATGGATCCAGCATTTTTTCATATGGGGAAGCATTGGCTTCTGGTATTTGTTCTTGCTTGTGTATGGATATCTATCTCCATCCATATCCACAACAGCTTATAAGGTTCTAGTGGAAGTATGTGGTCCTAGTTGGGTGTATTGGCTAGTCACCCTTTTGGTTGTTGTGTGTGCTCTGCTTCCTTATTTCAGCTATAGGGCCTTACAGACATGGTTTCTACCAATGTACCATGATATTATTCAGAAAACACAAGTAGAAGGATCTGAAATTGAGATTTCTGATGCATTGCCTAAACGAGTTAAGAGCAGACTTGTGCGTCTCAGAAGCAGATTGAATGTGGATTCGATGTAGTTTTACTAGTTGTATCTGATTTTAAGAGTGTCATAGTGATTATTTTAGGAAATTGTTGAATTGAATGGGGGTCTGTTTAGTTTGTTTAGAGTACCTAGTCATGATATAGAATATATTTGATTTTTTTCCTTTCTTCTGTTTATTTTTTTAGAAAAGTATTATTCATAGTTTCATCTCACTATTGCCACCTGGGCTGCCCAGGTGGTTCTGTAAGGGAATAAATCTTGTTTAGGCTTAAAAAATAAGGATTNTTATTTTGACACCAATTAGAACAATATCAGCTGTTGTATACTTATTATTAGTTACTACTGGACACACAGCTCCAACAAACAAACGCATCCATCCATCACAAGTCAAAACGAGAGAGAAGCAGCGGAATTTCAGAATTCTGAATTCAAAGTGCAAGATAAAGGGACTCCTAATGATGACTCTCATTATTTCACAAGTTAAAAAATGTGGGATAAAGGAAAACGCAGCTTTCAGATGGGATTCATTATTGTTTTACCAAAATCGACTGACCCGGTGGCGCTGAATTGTCGTTCATCCATGGTCCATCCCGACGTTTATGGGATCTTGACTACAACGCTGGAGCACACCGATGACGGTCGATGAACGACAGCAGAGATGCAATGTGATCCGGCAGTAGCGATTGAGAAGTAGGTCCATTTTAATCCCCAAACGACTCTGCGTTTTCAGCAAGTGAGAGGCAAAATGTTAGAAAGTGGAACGCAGCGTTCCACTTAAAAAATAGGACGACGTGGCATGTTGTAAACCGTTGGATGAAATGGACGCCTGAGATCGCACACTGCAGACACACTTCAGTAAATCTGGCGGGAAACTCACTTTACTGGATCCATGCTCGTGTATGAGTTTCATCAAGACATATTTTAAAGAAAAAAAATTATTGTTGAGATTTTATTCCTCGTAACGATGGTAATTAATTACTAAACTATCCACGTAAAGCTAACTCATCTCTACAATGAAGCATCATCTTGAAAAATACACAAGTCTTAATTGTATAAATTAAATGACTTGTATAAAAGGGATTTTGAAGTAAACAAAAGCGTGAGGCGGCTAATGTAGTTAATATTCTTTTATAATATGCTTGCTTATCCACTAAATACTCTTTGAGCCATAAGGCCTATCCTGTGACCTTGGATTGAGGCGCTATCCCGTCACCTAAATTTTTCCTCACCATCTTTGCTTACCACTAAATTAAAGATTATGATTATGATTAGAATCGTCCAAAAGTTAAGGGATACAGGGGCTAAATGAATCACTCTAAAAAGTCTTTTACGTTCAATTTTTAGTCTTAAAAATGCAACTTTTGGGTCCTACGTATCAAAAGTGAACTTCTGGAAGTTCACATTATCCATTTTGTATTCCTACTATAATGGAAATCGAAGAACATGCTTAAATTAATTATTCTTTATAATCAAATAGGTCAAATTAAACCAAATAAATAAAGTACACACACAGTAATTTTATATTGTCACCATGTCCTAGTTATAGTTGCAAAATTTCAAATGCTTTCTAATATATCTTGCTTGACTATACTACTGCACGAGTACATAACCCACACATACACAAAGGGCTATTATATCCTAGAATGTAAAATAGAATGGACACCTGACCAAGATAAACACAGAGGATTCAAGGTCGCATTCGCATACCTATATTGTTCAACCTACAAAAATGTGAATGCGTTCGTCGTCGTGTCGTGAGAATTGAGAAGGCAAGTCGACGGCAAAGTGGAGACAGAGAAATAAAGAGAAAACCTATTTTTTGGTTCTGAATGATTATTGAGTCAACGATTTAGTCCATAAATTGTAGAAAAATATAACTCAATCTCTGAATTATATACCATCGTCAACAATTGAGTCCATAACTTGTATAAAAATATGAATCAGTCCATGAATTTTATACCATCGTTGACCTTTTAATTCCTGAATTGTAGAAAAATACAAACCAACCCTGAATTTTACATTACTGTCAATCTTTTGATCTCTGAATTGTAAGAAAATGCGAATGAGTCTCTGAATTTTACACCACAGTCAACCTTTTGGTCCTTGAGATTTTAACCATTATGGATCTTTACACAACAGTTAGGAACCAAAAGATTGATGATGACCTAAAATTTAGGGACTAATTCGTATTTTTCTACTATTTAGGGACCAAAAGGTTGATAGTGGTCTAAAATTTAGGGATCAAAAAGTTAACAGTAGTATAAAATTCAATAACTAATTCATATTTTCTTACGATTCAGATTAAATCCTTGACTCATGGGCCTGACTAGTTGTGTGTGTTGTGTTTGTATTTTATTTTTCTGCTTTTTTATTCGATTTAAATTCATGAGTTGGAAGTTTGCATTTTTCTTGATCGACTTCCTACGGAAGTCAAAGGTTGTCAACCAAGAAGTGTTTTGTGTAGCGACTAGACGAACTATATTTTAGAGAGAGGACTCAAGTTTGATCCCTAGAGTTGATATTGTTGGGAGGACTCTGGTCATTTCATCTCTAAGGCCCAAATGCGATTAGTCTTCGCTTAGACTGTTACATGGATAGGCAAGGAATACCCATAACTTAATCGGGCCTTACCGACATGCGATTAGTCTTCCTTATTTCATCTATAGGGCCTTACCGACATGGTTTTTTACCCATTTACCATGATATTATTCAGAAAAACACGTATAAGGATCTGAATTTGAGATTTCTGATGCATTGCTTATACGAGTTAATAGCAGCAGACTTGTGCATCTCAGAAGCAGATTGAATGTGAATTCCATCTAGGTTTTCTAGATCGTATCTGATTTTAAGAGTGTGGTAGTGATTATTCGAGGAAATCATGAGTCTGATTAGTTTGTTTAGCGGTACGGGTATTTGCACGGTACGGATGCGGGTACGAGATACGGTTAATTTTGAAAATTATGGGTACAATTACGATAATATTTATTTAAATAAAAAGTTATAAAATATAAATTTATATGATTTTTTTATAAGAGTATGAATGTTTTATTTATTAATCTAAAGAAAATAAATTTTTAATAATAAAAAAAATAAAATAAGATAAAAATACAATGATATTTTAAAAAAAATATATTAAAATTTATAAAAAAAAATACGGAACGTGTTCAATACGGATAAGATATTATTTTTGAAGTATTTGTGCTTCCTAGGTATATCATTATCTGAAATATATTTTCCTTTCTTCTGTGTTTTCCTTTTTTTTGAAGAAAGTGTTCTTCATAATTTCATCTCACGATTTGCCCAAGTGGTTCTGTAAGGATATAATTCTTGTTTAGGCTTAAAAAATAAATATTACCATGATATTTAGTATTGAGTATTTACATAAAGTTTCAAATAGCCAAAATCGCTGTTCCAACTTCCAACTACTTAAAAGTTAAAAGTATGAATCTTTTTTTTTGGCTTGATAGAAGTGTGAATCTTTGATGATCCAAAAAACTGAAGTGTGAGGAAAATAAAGAGAAGTTAATAGACATTGACGAATGAATAGGTTTTAATGCTGTTTGAAAAATAATCTCATCTACCATAGAAAAAGAACATGTTAAAATATTGAGTAAATTAATATGGTGTTTTAAAATAGGTGTTTTAATTTTTATTACATAAAATTATAAAATTTGATTTTCAAAAGATATCATTATGAATTTTTTTTTTTTTTATTTAAAAAAAAATTTTCAACTTTTTAATGATATGTTTAAATTAAAAAATATTGAAAACTAATTCTTGGTCTAAAGTCTAAACTAGAGTATCTATCACTGAGATGTTTTTTACATCCAAATGTAAAAATATTGAAACCTAATTAAGTAATTGAAAAATAATTTAAATTTGATTTGAAATGTCAAACATTAGAGGGTTTTTTTCACTCATTTTTTCTCTCTTTGTGACAAATTAAAAGTTTCAGTAAAATTCTGAGGCAACAAGTGAAGAAATGTGAATGGCTTCACTCGTGATTTTTATGGTCATTGTCAATGAAGATTTGCAAAATCTTGTGTATGAACTTCATCAAGACATTTTTTAATTAAAGGAAAGTGATTACTGTTGAGATTTATTCCTCGTAATGATGGTAGTTAATTATTAAATAATTATCCGTGTAACTCATCACTACAATGAAGCATCATCTTGAAAAGTTATACACAAGTTTTAAATGTATAATTGACTTGTATAAAAGGGAATTTTAAAGTTAATAAAAGCGTGAGGTGGCTAATGACTTATGTAGTTAATCTTCTTTTATAATATGCTTGCTTACCCACTAATTTAAAGATTATGATTATGATTAGAATGATCCAAAAGTTGAGGGGTGGCTGATTGAATCACCCTAAAAAGTCTTAAGCTTTAATTTTTAGTCCTAAAAACGCAACTTTTGGGTCCTACGTATCAAAAGTGAAAACTTCTGGAAGTTCACATTATCCATCTTGTATTCCTGTTATAATGGAAATCGAAGAAAATGCTTAAATTTATTATTCTTCATACTCGTTTTGTCCACCAAAAGATAAAAATTTATTCTCTATAATAAAATAGGTCAAATTAAACTAAATAAAAACAAAGTACACACAGAATAACTTTATATTCTCTTCATTGTTCTCACCGTATCCTAGTTTTTTTTTTGGTTTCAAACTCTTGAGATACACTTAACAGTTAATACACACGTGTGTGTGAGAGAGAAACTGAAGCATGCTGTTTTTATGTTTCTAGACAATAAGTAATTTTTTAAAAAAAATATCAAACACAAAAATATTAGTAGAATTTCCTTGTCAGATAATTTTACCAAACATATGTAATTACTTCAGTACTTCTCATAGCACTTCTTAAAAATTTTGGTTTAAAATTAATTGTTGCAGAATCAACAAAATCTCTACCTCATAATGATTAAGCAGTTGATAATTCATACTCCGATCCTATGTATATATTAAGTGAACGTTTCTTTGTATTTTGGGTCAAGAGTTTGATACTAATTAATGATAATAATGATAATAAATCTCTATACTTCAAAATATAATTTAATTTAGACAAAAATTTTGAAGAGTTCAAAAATGACATGATGCTTCAACTCAAAGTCGTTGTTCCAACTACTTGACATTATAGTGTCACTCAGCAAATATATATTTTTTATAAAATAAATAGCTCAAATAAATTGACTAATATATAAAATGTCCATGCCTTCTGTGCATGTATCTAAAAACGTGATGTTCATCTATGTCTTACTGGTTTGGACCTGTACCTCTATTTCTATATATATATATATAAAACTTAATTAATAAGGGAATCTTTAATTTTTGTAATGCTCTCACGTTGATTGATACTAAGTATTCAATATGATTTTTCAAGCATTTAACGTCAACTAAGATTTGGTGGTTAGCTCAATATGTTCGTTATTATGTATTGTTTATAAGGATCAGCAAAGTTTTCTTTGTGTCAAAATTACACAATTAATTAAAATGAGACAATTAACATTTTAATTCAGGTTTAAAAAAATATGTAATAAAATCAAGTAATTTAAAAAATTTTCTCATATTAAAAGTTGTGAACAATATATACTCTTTTACGTTAAAATTGCTCCCAAACTTTTCCCAAATTGCTCCCACACTTAAATTTAGGGGAGGAGTTGTAATACTTACAATTCCTCCAAAATAATTTCATTTTCTTTAGTTGTTTTTTAATTTTAATAAATTAGATTTTCAGTCCCCTCAAGTTCAGTGGTATTTTTTTTTTCAAATCTATTTTTAGTTTTATTATTTCTTTATAAAAGAATTATTCCAGTACTAGCTAGATCGACTCAAATATAAGCATTTATGGTGAAAAGTTTTCGATCAACCGCAAATTTATAGAGAAGTTTACGACATCTTTATTCGTGAAGAAAACTATTTTTCTGATATGCAATGAGTATAATTGAAAGTGTTATGTTGGCAACACCAAAATCGGTGATAATTTTCATCTTGAGGATACTTTTCATATAAGATCAGTTGTACTTTTAATTGTATCTCTAGTTCAACACTATTTACGGATTATGCTTCATGTATTATTAGATTTGTGTTATATGAATGATTATAAGTGTCGTTTAACTTCTCTAAAATATATTTTGGCTGTGATGTTTTTCAAAAAATAAAAAAGAATGATCAAGGGCGTTTGGTATGTATGAGGATTGAATTTTTATTCTCCAGAATACGAATATTATTCATTCATTCTCATATTTGGTACGTACAATGTTAAAAAGAACACTTTTAGAAATATTACATTATCGTAATTAAATATCACATTTTATGAAACATGTATACTTCATTTTGAGGACGTGTCACTGTGTTAGACACATGTCCATGTCTAACACTTATATGATATATATTTAAAAATTTCATAATATATAATTAATTTTTTGTAACTTTAACATAATACATAATAGAAAATAATGACATATATATGATATATTATAAATAAATATTATAATTTTAAAATTTTTCATCAAAATTTATAAATTTTTATTTATTTATATATGTAAATATATACTGTCACGGCATTTATAATTTTAAGAATTTAAGTGTTAAAATGTATGTTCGTATTGTGTCGTATTCTATATCCGTATCAATATTTATACTTTACATACCACATTCCTATGAAATCTCATAATGCTAGTTTCTTTTTTTGTTGACAATAAATTTTTTTATCGATGATTTTGATAAACTGTGAATAATTAATTGAGCTTATCAGTGACGTTTCTTTAAGAATTTCCGGTGAGACCAAAAAGACCAACAAAATCTCAAATTATTAATTTAAATGGTTAGTGACTTGGTATATATATATATATGACTTAATAAGATATTGAATTTGAGATTTTATAAATATGTTATGAAATTCTCTCACTATAACTAATTAAGTATATAATAGAGTGAAGTATAAATTAGTGAGAACAAAGTTTCAAAAATTGGAGGAAAAAACACTGCGAAACCACAGTTCATGGAGTGGTGGCTAAAAATATAATTAATTGACCTGTATTTTTCCAGAAAGGCAGAAAGTTAGGGATGGCTGCTTGAATGAACCAACTATTAAGTCTTTAGCAGCCATAGTCCTCTTTAATGCTCAGCACTCAACTACTCAAGTAAGATATACACAGCAAGAATTTCATAACTTTAATGATTTTTATACTAATTAATCATAATTAAGACTCTCATTGAGTAATTTTAGTTAAACATTATACATCAACTTCTTACATTTGATAGAATATAAGACGGTCCTTATAAGATTAAATTAATCCAAAATAATTAAGTACTTAAAGTGTATATATATAATATACTAGGGGCTTGGCGTGTCCTAACGGACACGTCAATATGTATGTATGTTTGAATTATTTAAAGTTAAAGATTACATAAAATTTTTATTTTGATAAATGAGTAAGTTTGGGACCAATTTGAAAAATTATAAAAATATATAAGGTTCATCTAAAATAAAAAAAATATTTATGATCAATTTGAAATTACCTCATACATTTAGGATAGATATTGGTATTTTATTCATCTAAGACTAAAGTTAAATTTTAAAAAAATTAGTGGACAACCAAAAAAGAGTGAAGCCATATAACATAAGATAGTCTCTTGAATTTATAAAAAGTAAAAACTACGTTGTTTCAAACTAAGCTTGATTATATATATCGTCTCTCCTATCACTCTTACAAGTACAGTGCTACCGTTACGTTTAAACAGTGTCGTTTAATGCGTGCCATTTAATTACAAATTTCATCAATATCAATATGAATTAATAAGCCAAGTCCCTTTCATAATAATGTCTATTCAAATCCTACTTATGAAGCTAGTTTTCATTCGGATTTTAATTGGTGACTCCAAAATCCTGACACATACGTGAAACCTGCACTAAGATTTTTTCTAAGCAAATATTAGGTAAGCACTTGAACAAGTAAAACTGATATATACAAGTTTTTACTTTAATCCTACTTCTTAATTTAATTACAAGTGCAAAAAAACGAAATTTAAAAATATTTACTTGTCGTTTTTAACGATCGTGCTGAGAAAGCGAAAAACGACAATCATTTTTAATTCACCACGTCAGAAATTATGATAGCGTCAGCGATTAGGTGTGCAATAAATCAACAGTAACATAGGTCCCGAATTTCTCGCCACATTTATTTCTAAATTAATTAATCATTTTCATCAATCGATCTCCGATCCTAGACTTTCCGCTTAAAAAAATTGATATATATTAATATATATAAAAAATTTTAAAGATTACTTACATGTGCCCTCGATACATTAATTAAATACTGGATATATATTTTCTTACGTATTATATACTATATATTATGTTCTTGCAGTATATCTTTTAATTGAAGTATTTAATCTTTTTAATCATCTCTAGACAACCCATGCCGTGAAGGTTTTAATTTCAGATAAGTAATATGTAAAGAGGAGATCATACTAGTTTTATTATAATTATGATTAATGAAGTTATGAAAGACAGCAGTCAAAATGTCAAAAATAAAGAGTAAGAATAATTGAATGAAGACTTTCAAGTTTCAACATACAATAGGTAAAATAATGATAACAATGGACTATCAATAAACAGGTAATCAAGAAAGATAGTTGATTCTTTTTTACATATTATAAAAATATTTTTTACTTTTGAAATTAGAGCGGTCAAAACGAGTCAACCCGACTCATTTGAGCTGACTCGTCATGAGTCACGACTCATACAAGCTGACTCACGTGAGCTAAAAATCTCAATCGAGCTAAGTTTTGTCAACCCGGCTCGTTAACTTGGTGAGCCGGGTGAGCCCACTTAACTCATCAGTCATTAAATTTTTTGTTTTCATTTTTTTAGAAAAAACTAAAAATATTTTTTATTAATTTTCTTAATAAAATTCATGAAAATTAAGGCAAATTATACTAATACCATAACTATTCAATACTAATCATTAGTCACTATATATAAAATCATATATATTTATATATTTTTTAAATAAGGTGGATTGACTCACCAACTTGTCAACTCACTCGAGTTAGCTCACTACAAATTACGAATTAAGTAAACTGACCCACACAAGTTATAAATATTGGCGACCCGAATTTTCTCAATCCGACTCGCCAATTTATTGAGTTAAATGAGTCAACACACTAAGTTTGACTCGTTTTGACGAGTCTAGTCGAAATGTTTAAATTGATCTTACATATTACATTTCAATTTTATTTTGATTCTAAATTATTGAATATATTCATATTTTTCTCTATTTTTTTATTTGGCCTGAATATCTCTCCTGATTTAACAAAAGTTGATAATTAAAATAATAGAAATTAGACAAGTGTGTTGTGTAATTAAGTGGTTGATGAGTAGTGAAATAGTTGGGTTGCTTGTGCGAGAAGAAAATTGAGGAAGTGGCACAATAAAGTGATCGATCAACGTCATGCGTGGCGCTGTTGGTATTCTTGTTCGTGAATCCTGCATGCTTCTAGAAAGTCCACGGTTTGGGCGATAAGCAATTATAATTTATAACCACATCATGTTCTCTATAAATAATCCTCAAATCAACACATTATATATAAATACATAATTACATGCATATATAAGATAATTAAATTTAAGATCTTCGTCAATGAATCGCGTGACTTAATTCTAACTCTAACTTCTTCAATCACTGAATATCAATCGATCGGTTCAGCTTGGATATGGGATAATATTCATTTAGTTTTGGTGTAATTATCATCACAAATCTAAGAAATCCTTATTTTTTTGCAGTAAATAGTATAATAATAAGTTAAGGCAAAAGATTTATCGGTGCCCCTAATGTTTGGAGTCAGTTTCAGTTATGCCCTTAACATTTATTTTATGTCAGTTATACCCCCGACATTTCACATTGTTGTCAATTATACCCTAATTTCAATCTTTTTGGGCCAAAGTAGTCCTATTTTGGTCTCTTAGGGTATGTTTGGATGGGGTGTCAATGGGGGAATGGAGAGGAGAGGAAGAGACAAAAGATAAAAAAATTATGTTTGGAATAAGGGAGAGTGGAGTGGACAAGGAGGGACACTTGGCACCCCAAAATTCAATTTTTGCTGACACCCCAAATTGGGGTGCCAAGGAAGGAGTGGACAGTTTTATATTTTTTTTAATGACAATTATATCCTTATACTAACCAAAAATAACATGTGTCCACTCCATTCCATTCCATTACTAATAACTTCCAAACGAGATTAACAAGTGTCCATTCCTTTCCTCATTAAAAACTCCCAAACAACATATCTACTCAGTCCATTAATATCCTCTCCTCTCCACTCCGTTAGTGTCCATTAATGTCCTCTCCTCTCCATCCTCACTAAAACTCCCAAACATAGCCTTAGGTTTGCTCAATGTTTTGTTTTGGTCCCTCAACTCCAAGTCCTTAATTCACCATCATCTTCACCAGTACCACCATCACCACCACCGTCAGCAGCAGTAGCGCCACCACCGTCGCCACCAAGCTTTTTCGGCAAGGTTCGTCTTCTCTGGCAAACTTTTCGACGAGATACATGGCGGCCGCGACAACTACAAAAACTCCTAATCTAAGGTTTTTTTACCTCTTGAGTTCAATGGCGGCCTGCATTTTGCGAACAAATGGCCGGAAATATGACTTTTGGCGATTGCGTAATTTTTCGGCTGCTTGCCAGTCATTTTTTTTTTTACAAAATGGAGGTCATCATTGAACTAGGAGGTTAAAAAACCTTGAATTAAGAGTTTTCATAGTCATGAGAGTTGTTGTGTATCTCGCCGAAAAGTTTGTCGGAGAAGACGAACCTCATCGAAAAAGCTCGGTGGCGGCGGTGGTAGTGCTGCTGACGACGGTGGTGGTGGTGCTGCTGACGATAGTGGTGGTGGTGGTAGTGGTGAAAATGATGATGAATGAATGACTTTGAGATGAGGGACCATAACAGAACTTTAGGCAAACTTGAGGACCAAAACTGGACTTTGGCCTAAAAAAAATTAAAGTTAAAATATAATTGATAACATTGTGAAACGTTAAAGACATAAGTGACACAAAACAAACATTACACACATAACTAAAATGGACCCCAAAAGCAACAACAGATTTTTGCCCGAAGTTAATATTTCCTTTCATATTTCATCAACATGTTCGGCAAATGGCCGTATATAATATTGGTAAGTAGATATTACTTTATCCGTTTGCTGTACATGATAGATTTGAGATCTAAATTCCACATTTGACCATAAATTCTTGCGGAACTTTATAATTCTTTAATTGATTTATACAGTTAATATGGCTGCTGCCATCTTCCAATACCTTATATAAATAATTAAATATATATATATATATTCTTAAAATGAAATATATTAAAAAGTTATAATTTTATTTTTACTATCATCTCTAGATCTCTCAAAACATAATTTAAAAAAAATAATATTTTTTAATTTATAAATATATTATTATTTTATAACTTCTCACTTCTATAAACTCTAATAACTTTGTCCTTATACATTGACATTTTTCATTTTTATAACATTTTTATTTGAAATAACATTTTTTATTTTATAACATTTTTCATTTATAAATTAATTCTAAAAAATATTTTATTTGAAATAAAAAAGTACATTTTAATTAATAAAATCTCATTACCTTAATATTATATTTATAGATACTCTCAGACGTACAAAACTACAATAAAAATATAAAATATCGTGCTATATTTTGAATTTTCGATGTCTTAAGCTTGGCCCATAGATATTATATACGCTACATTTTTTATTAATAAAATGTACATGCAAGAGCATTTAGTGCCCCTTACGGTCCCACCTAAATAATAATAATAATAATAAGATGGATTTAAATATATGTAAGTCAGTAAGTGTTATTTTAAAAATTTTAAATTATAAATTTATTATACAAAAAATATATTACTATTTGTATTATATTTTAAAAGTAATGATAATAAACTATAAGATGTCATTGAACATTTTTAGTAATTTTTTTATTATTTTAGATATTTGTATTTATATATTATTGATATATATTTGGAAAAATTGATAATTAAATAATTTTAAAATTATATAGGATAATATATAGAACTGATGCAAATAGTACATTTATGAGTGCAAGTAGCTTTACATGTCTTTAATTTGAACTTGAAATAGGACACACGAGAATTAATTTGGAATTTCAATGAAGTAAACAGAGGACAAAATTTGGTCAATCTTATATATATATATATATATACCTATAATCCTTTTTTTTATTATACTCTCTATAATCCATTAACTGTTCTATTGGTTTAATTCAAGATTTAATTTGATATATATATAGGCGCCATAATAAATGTAGTATTCCTGTCATCTTAGACCAACGGTCAGTATGTGAATGTTGACTCTAAAAAGAAATATTTCTCTTGTATGTGTTGTGAAAACTTAATACAATTTTAACAATAACAAAAAAAAAATGTTTAGTATTTCTTTTTCTGTAAATGTTAGTAGTTCTAGAAGCAAAACTCATTGAGTGCTCGGTGACAATTTTGAAAAATTGATACGATTGTATGTAATGACAATAGTAATGAGGAGAAAAAACCTAGTAATAATACCCTTCTTTCAAAACTAAGAACTGAGACATTATATCAAATCAAATATATCAAATATATTTAATACAAATCAAAGGTTTAAATTGAAATATAGGGATATGTGTTTATGACCTCTCAAATTACCGCCTATAGAATTATGAATAAAATTAAACTTGAAGAGCATATTTTTATTATAATTTCGACAAAACATGTAGGATTTCTGTATTCTATTCGGCAATATTCACGAAATGCGGACAATGTTAAAAAAAAAAACTATGGCGGCAATTAATTTTTGGTGAGAGTGGAGGGGTATATTTGAAAATCGAAAATTATTTTATTTTTTATGGTGCTTAATAACTACTCCCTCCGTTCCTATATATCTGATGTTTAAGGTAAAAATACACAAACCAAGGAAATGATTAGCTCACCTAGAATGAAGAGAAAAATGAGGTAAAAAAACTATACTATCCCTGTTAAATTACTAGGAAAATGTTTATTCATTTATGACTCTACTATATTTAATAGGGATAGAATGGTAAAAGAATAATTAATGCTTTCTTGAAGTTATAAAACATCAGATATTTTGGAATAAAAAAAATTCTCCAGAAAAGCAGATATTCAGGAATCGAGGGAGTAGTAAGTTTGTGTATATTGATCAAATATTAATTATTGTAAATAAATATTTAGATTTATGTGATAAATATCGCAAACTACCATATTTGTTTTTTAATTACAATGACAGTTTGATAGTAATACCGGAATCTCAATTTCTTGAAAAGAAAGAAAAAAATCTATACTTTTTAATACTTAATCTTTTTATGATCTCAACGTGATCCGTAATAGATGTGATTTTTATTTAACCAAAAAAGGAAAGTACTTTACCTCATTAAGAAATGACTCAAATGGTTACTTGTTCTATAGATCATCAATATCTTATCTAAATAGTAAGTACTCTCATATTATACATATGGTTAAGAGAGAAAATGTGAAAGTATTTAAGACAATATATTGATACAAATCTGAAACGTGTAAAACTAATCTCCATTTTGATTTTATTTTTTCTCATGATGTGTCACCGAAATCTATTCAAAAGGAACACAAAACACAAAATTGCAAATCCCATGTATTGGATTTGGCACCAATATTTCGTGTATTGTGCTTTAATATGCCTTCAATAATTAAAAGAATAGAAAGCACATATGTACCATTACTATATGTAAATATGCTAGCATAAGTCCTCCTTCTTTTTTTTGGTTAACAAATAAGTCCTCCTTTATATGTAACATCATAATGTGTGTCATCCTCTACATACCATAATTTATATCCACCGCTAGCGATTGGGACCTTTTTTTTTGTGTACGAAATCTCATTTATTTCACACTTTCTACCTGTCCTCCTATAATTACCTCACCATTCTTCTTTTGTATATGGGCACAGTTGTTCATTTATTAAATAGTTTCGTAATATAACTCATTTTTTTTTAAAAAAATAATATTCCAAAATCCAAATTCATATCAATTTCTTGTTAAACTCGCTGTCTATTGTGTGGAAAGTGACACTTACCGCCTAATTTATGGGACATTAAATTAAACACATGTGGGATATGACAACAAGATATTCACATACATCCCACAATTATTTTTTTGTGTGATGATTTCTGAAATTTTATCGAAATTAATTTTAATTTGAAATTTTATTTAAAGGATATTAAATTACTTATTATTTAAGTCAACCTCGTGTGTATACAAAAATCTTCTATTTGCCGCTTTGTTCACTGTGAAAAAAGAATGAAAAATGAGAAAGAGACAAAATTAAAAGTCAGGGAAAAAAAAAAAGAAAGGAAGTTTAATTTGAGATTACTTAGGCACTAATGCGAACAAGTGCGTAAAAACGTGTGAAGGAAGAGAGAGAAATAATTTGAGAAAATTAAAAGAAGCAAGGGAATAGAAAGCACTAAAGAAATTAAGGGTTAGTCAACCATTATTCCAATGCCTTTTTACACACATTTTGTGCTCATCTGTTGATTTCTTCACATATAAATACAGCCCTTGCCCCTTTTATTTTTTTCATTCATTCTCATTGTGATTTCTGAATATCCCAAAGCACAAAAAGAGTGAACACTCCCCACACAAGAAAGAAACCCAATTAACAAATTGATATGCAGAATCAACAACGACAAGAAGATGATGATGTGGAATCGCTGGTGTGTCCCAGCTTCAATAGCTATTCCACCGGCGAAGTTGCCGGCATCGCCGAGAGGATCCGCCGAGAGCAATTGATCGGTGCGGCGGTGACTCCAAACGACGCCGTTGCCAACGATTTCGAGTTCATTACGTTTCGGAAGGCGGCGGATGGGGTTTTCTTGAATGAATCTGTCGGCCCTGTTTTTCCCGTCTTCGATCGGGACATTCTGCTCACGGCGGAGGACGGTGGTCGGCAATCCAACGCCGACGACGACAAGGAGGAAGATGCCGATTCCGAGGCTCTTCAATTTCCGATGAGGAAGTTGCTCATCGCCGACGACGAGGATCTCGCTCGCCGCCGCGCCGATCGAGATCCGCCGTCGTCTTCGTCGTCGGAGGCGGATGATCTGGACGCGATTCCGCCGGGGACGTACTGTGTCTGGACTCCGAAATCGGTTAAGCCTTCGCCTGGGAGGTGTAAGAAGAGCAATTCGACAGGATCGTCGTCGTCGAAGAAATGGAAGCTTCTGGATTTGCTCCGGCGGAGCCATAGCGACGGGAAGGACTCGTTCGTGTTCCTGACTCCTTCGTCTTCATCGTCGTCGTCGTCGTCGTCGTCGGTGTCGGCGTGGCCGAGTTTGGGGAAGAAGAAGGAAGCGAAAGGAGAGAATTCGAAAGATCAGTCGAGCAAGGTCGCCGGAAAACCGAAGGCGAAGGGGATTGGAATTTCCGGCGACGGCGGAGAGAAGAAGGTGTCGGCTCACGAGGCATTCTACGTGAGGAACAGAGAATTGAAGAAAGGGGATAAGAGAAAGTCTTATTTACCATATAGACAAGATTTGGTTGGGTTCTTTGCGAATGTGAATAGCATGAGCAAGGCTTTTCCTCCATTCTAAAATTTTGAGACAGGGCTTTTTCTTCCTCTTCTTCTTTTTTCCCTTAAGTTTTTTCTCAATTTTTTGAGCAAAGTTTTGGCTTGTCTTCTTCTTCTTTGTCTATGTGTGTTTGATTATAATTACTGTTATAATTGTTCATTCTCTGTAACTTGATGCTGCTGCGAGTAATATGTATGAAAAGCTTAGATTAGCATAACTATGGGATGGAATATTCCGTTTTGATGTGGATGTGTCGTACCATCTACCATTTAGTGTAGTTGGAAACACCAATTCATTGACCTTTTTGATGCTTCTTGCTTCCTCTTCATTTTCTGCGACAACACTACATAAAATAAGAACAGATTTGTTGTTTTTAGAAGAACAAGTTGAGAACATTTTTAATGCAAAAGGACAAATGGGTCTATGTTTCCATTTTATTCTTGAGTTTTACAAGAAATTGAAAAAGAAAAACAACAACCTTGATGATGTAAGTTTATATATATGTACATATATTTCTCTTGAGCAACTTGGGTTTGAGACAATTAAGAAGTTCAGGAAAATTTTGAAGTCAAGTTCAAATTCAAAGGAAATGTGAAAGCATATTTGATAGAAAATAGGCCTATTTGATACTGTTTAAATAAAAAAAAAAATTGTTCACATTGTATGGATTTCATATTTCATATTTTAGTTTTTGAAAATTAATATCATTTTTTTTTGTAAAAAATAACACCCTTATTTAGTTCAAGAGAGGTTTGGTACAAAAAGTTTAACTAAATTATTATGGATTTTTCTGGCAAAAGAAAATTAATATTATATGGATTTTGATTCTTAAAAGGGAAAATTATTATGAGTTTTGATATTGAAAATTAGTTATTTCCAATTATTTAAATTTTTCAGTCCATTTCTCTCCTCTCTCCATATCAAAACCCAATTATTATTTATTTCATTGATTTTTTACTTCAATCTTATTGAAGAGTTGTTTTTTTTTTTTAAAAAAAAAGTTGAACCAAATCATATTATAGAAAAGTTAAATGGCATATAACTCTTATCTAATAATACAGGAGAAGAACAATTTATAAACATTGTTGAACTAAAGAAACAAATAAAAGTACAACTGATCCTATCTGTAAGATGAAAATTATCACTGATTTTGGTGTTGCCAACAAATTATTTACCATTAAATTTTATGCATATCTAAATAGTAGTGATCATCCAAAATGTAGATGTCATATCAATTTATAAAAATATTAAATGTTTTTCGGCATGAATGCTCAAATTTNAAAAAAAAAAAAAAAAAAAAAAAAAAAAAAAAAAAAAAAAAAAAAAAAAAAAAAAAAAAAAAAAAAAAAAAAAAAAAAACTAGATAATGAGGGAGAGAAAGCGAACGATCAACGAGAGACCCTTCTAAGTTGTTTTTAAAACATCATATTAAATTTTAGTTTAGTGTCCTTATTGAAGGGGGTTAACTAGCATTCTTTAAGTCCTTTTTCTTAATTTATACTATCTTTTAATGCCTAAGAAATAAAGGGACAAAACATACAAAAAGATTACACTATATCAATTTTAAATTATGATAATTATTATCATTGATATCTTCTCTTAATAGTTGTGGAATCTTTAAAGGATGACACAACTAGTTCGGGGATTTTTAAATTTTTTCGTACCCAATATCAAATATTAAACTTTTATAGGGATGATTATGGCTAGGATATGGGTAGGGTACTATGATAATCGGACACGTACTCGTATGTAAGCGGGTATCAAAATCAATCCTCATACCCATACCCGCTGGGTAGTCTAATCCCTATACCCGGACTTGGATTCGGAAAAATATTAAAATAAAGGCAAAACACCATTTCGTGCCCCTAACGTTTGCGGTGATTT
>QANZ01052132.1:87724-140861 GCA_003254925.1 Chamaecrista fasciculata | reverse complement strand
GAGAGAGAGAGAGAGAGAGAGAGAGAGAGAGAGAGATTTTGTGTTTTTGGGTAAATTCACTTATAATCTTAATTTACTTCATTTTCTTATGTTTTGATCCTATTATAAAAAGAAAAGCACCTTAATATAAGAAAATAAAACTTTTGGGGATGAAAATTTATTTTTCCTCTTTTGTTAACGGAAAAATGGGTGGAAAACGTTAGAGGGACCAACTTTTTTAAGTTTTGCATAACTGGGGGACCAATATGGAACAAAAAAAAACTGGGGGACCTATTTGGAACAAGAAACATAACTGGGGGACCAAAATAGGACTTTGGCCTTTAAAATTTTACGCATCAATCATCATCTAAAGAAAATGTCTCCAACACAATATAATTGAAACTAAAAACTTTGTTAATTAGAGTACCGATTTAACACTTGTATGCAAGCTGCTCTATGTACCTAATAAGGGTGATTATTCGCTGCAAAACCAAAAACAATCTCAAATTTAATGAATTACAAATTTAAACTAATATAACAAACTAAACATAGGTTTAATTTCCAGATCCATATACAAATACACACGAAGCAATCAAATCTTATTCCGTTATTTATATATTTACCAGTCTTATTAATTAGTGTAAGAAGGGCTTGAAGCTCCTAACGATCCTTTGTACCAAGGACGACGACGACACAGTGCCATCGTTTCCCGCCAAAACCCTGTACTTATCCTTCCTCGTAAAGTTGGTACACTCGAACCCCAGCGTGGCCGCCAGAATCCTCTGCACATAATTGGCCACGTCATGCGGGCTCTTCCCCGCCGTACACGTGGCTTCCACCGGCAACTGGCTCAAGAACGTCACCTCGTAAACCGGCCTCGGGTTCATGAAGAAGAAAACCGGGTCCAACCCCTTCCACCCTCTCGCCGTCGTCGCGTGGAAAAACCCGACCCGGTAATTCATTGCCACCGGCACTATCCGGTCAGTTAGTTCCGCGAATAACGAGCTGAATCTCAACAGAAATGGTTCACGGCACGTGGTCCCCTCGGGACACACCACTAAATCCCCATTTGCCAGCTGGCGTTTGATTCTCTCGGCGTCCACGTGTCGCGTTCTGGTTAATCGGACAGTTGGGATTGGAGAGAGAATTTCTGAGACGCGGGAGATGGAATAGGTGAGGGCTGGGATTTTGCGTTGGAGGACGTAGGAGAGGACGACGGGGTCCATTAGGGTGCGGTGAGTGCATACGAAGAGGACGCCGGAGAATGGTGGAGGCGGAGTGCCTTTGACGATGACTTTGCCGCCGAAGATGGTGGAGGTGTATGGTATTTCCCAGAACCAGAAGGGTAGGAGTAAGCCGAGGATGATGCGGATGACGGCGAGAAAGATGCCGAGAGGCATCCAGAGGAGGATTAGGAGGGCGGTGGACGGAGTCGGTCGCTTCACCAGCCGCCCGTCGTGGAAGATCACCGGAAGTGGACGGAGGATCTCATAATCATTTGTGTTTTTCATCAAAGGTGGATGGATTTGTTCCTGCATGCATGTATCAAACATGTGTAAATGAAAAACGCTAGTTATAATTAAAGGAGAGATTGAACAAGTAAAATGAATATTTAGTTAACTCACCTTACATATCCTTAAGAACGAGTCCCCATCACCCCCGGGTCTCCCAATCCCTAAACACGGTGCCTCCTGGTTCTGAAAAACCTTAGCCACCATCTCACCCAACCCATCAGCTCGAACTAACCCAGTGGCTAGCCCGAAAGGCATGACCCAAAGCTCGGTCCCCACAACCTCATCGGCTCTTAAATGCTCCTTAGCGAACCTCTCCACTATGAGCCTAGGCATCCTTGTGACCACCACCCTCTTCTTCCCGCACGTGCTAAACACCCTCCACGTCTCCATGTCCACGTCATCCATCATGAACTTTGGTAGCACCGCACGCGCCACCGCCTCCACCTCGGCTTCCGATACCCCCGCCACCGCCACAAACGTCATCAGCTTCATCGCCAACGAACCCCCGCCTATGGACCTCACCAGCGCGATTAACGGCCACGTCAGAAGCAGCAAAGCGAAGCGGATCAAGCCAGAGGCTTCGAAGGCTACGAGCATGAAGTAGGAGAATGGGTCTGGGTCCTTTAGAAGGGTTCCTTCTAGCTCACATACTACGGAGGATTCCATTGATGAAGGATCTTTTTTATCTTGTTCTTGTGTTTTGGTATGTGTGGTTTCAGCTTGAGGTTTAATATTGGAGGAGGAGGATGAGGATGAGGATGGCATGGTGTATGTTACTTAGCTTACTGCTTACTACTATGTTGGGTTTTGTGGGTGAGCTAGGGATAGGGTATGTATGGTAATTGGTAAATCTAATGTATGCCTATTCATTATATTTATTAGGATCTTGAGAGATTTTATTAAGCCTTGGTCTGTGTGACTTCGTGCTTTTTCTTTCTTTCTTTCACTGGTCTTTGTCATACGTTTCTGTGGGATTAAGGCAGTTCATCAGCCTACAACTACCTCTTCTGTTGTTTTCGTATGACTATACGCCCCCATATATTTTACATTTATTACCCCACAACTATTTATGGCACGAAATAAAATTAACTAATTAACTTAATCCTTTTTTTAATATGGGTAAATTACACTATGGTACCCTATTCTCTGTACCGATTTCACTTTTGTATCATGTTCTTTCAAAAAGTGACACTTTAGTACCCTGTTTTCTGCATCGTTAACACTTAGGTACCCTGTTTTATGGACTTATTTCATGTTGGTATCCTGTTTTTTCACGATTTATTAACCTGTTTTATCTTTTTTTAGGATACCAAAGTGTTAACGGTACAAAGAACAGGATACCAAAATGTTAACGGTGCAAAAAAATAGCTAGGATACCAAAGTGTCACTTTTGAAAGAACATGGTACCAAAATGAAATCAGTCCATAGAACATGATACCAAAGTATAATTTACCCTTTTAATTATAGAACTTAATACTCTTGATTAAATTAGATTAATTCTCAACCAATTAATCTACGCACTTAGTTATAACTACAATTAATTTAATTTTTTGTTAAAGATATTAAATAAATATAATAACAAATTAATTATATGTCATTGTAAATAATCTTGTTGATATATTAAGCTTAATGATTAATGTTAGGAAAATGTATTTATGATCAAATAATGGTGGAGTCATGCTTCATCAGTCTGCGTGTAAAAAAAACACACATGCAAAAAAAATTCTTGGTTATACATAATTATATATTTTTTAGCTTGTTTATTATATTTTTGTGGTTTTGGGTGGATATAACCGTGAAGAATAGAGGATTATACGCCAGGTTTGATAGGCAAAGATTGATTACTTAACCCCAACAACTTCGCCTCAATCAAATCAAATTCTAATACAAATTAATTAATGATATATGAATAATAAAAATAATTAAATAGCTTGATTAGGAAAGGCTACATCGATATACCTAAAATTGACCAACGTCGTTTATACCCACCTTCAAAGGTTTGTGTGTATATATATAGAAAATATTGAGAAGATAATTGAAGTTACTTAAGTATTGGGGTAGACTAGCTAGAGCGTGTCTAATTTGAAATTTGTTCATCTCTTTAATTTCCTGAATTCACACCTGTGCAATTGTTTCCTGTCTCAGAAATCTAGTATACTTTCTTTTGTCTTGCTGCTGGGCTTAAGTAACCAATTACTTGAGTATGTCCTTTTTCATTTTCTTCTTCCACACTCTTCTCTCTGTTTCGTTTATTGAAGAAGTATTAAGTAATTAATTAACATGTTTTTCAAACAATTCTTCTAGCATATATATTACATTTCTTTCATCAGTCATTAATGTTTTATTTTGAATATAAAATTGAACTATGTGAAACGTACACATTCATGGATCATTCAATTAATTAAGATTCATATGGCTTAAGTAAATCTCACTGATTAATTTTGTATTTGTGTATCTTTCTATATAATTATATTATAAGAAGCAGAGGAATAACCATATAGTCTCCATTAGGATGGTAAGTTATTTAGAATATCTGCATAATTTGTTGGTGGTTCCTGTAGAAGCGATTTGTAGAATATTCTTTGCAAAGTGTGTGTATATAATTACTGTCATTCAAGTAAACAAATATTATAAAAAGTTATAAAAGTTACATGTGTTACTAAATTAAATTTATTTGATCTAGGAGTGGAGATTTAATAATTCTCTTATCACTTTAATTAATAGAAATATGAGTAACTGAAAATTTTGGTCATTAAAATCATTGAACTGGCAACTCACATTCTGATAAATATTGAAATGTGAAATTTTTAATCTCTAAAAGGTCAAAATATTATACTTAACAATCATTTTTATAGATTAAATAGTATGTCATTTTAATCTTGTAGAATAAAAAATATATCGTTTTAATCTTCAGTAACTAACTTTATATTTTAATATTTTAGAATTCAAATTGTCAACTCAATAATTTTTTAAAGATCAAATTATTAGTTTAATTTAAAAATTCTCTATGTAAATAATTCCATCAATATTCTTTCTTTCCATTCATTCACATATCTATGTATCTCTCATTTTTCCTTGTCATTGAGCGGTGGTGGACCAGTATTTTGTACTAAATTAATTAGAGTATTATTAAGAGTACTGTGCGACTCCTTTTTTAGTGCTCTATTTATCTCTACTCTATATAGACAAATTAAATTGATAATTGTTATTTGTTGCTTTAATTTGGCCAATAAGATAATATATACAGCTTAGTCCTTTCTTTTCTCACATGCAGATGGCAAGCATGCAACCAAAATTAATTATTAATTAATTTTTGGTAACCAGTTTGTTCCTATATATATATATATATATGTTCATTTCTGGATGAATGGAAATTTTCACTGAAGAAAGCAATTCTAATAAATTAAGGCGATAGTACTAGGTTTCTGTATTAAAAATATAGGATAATTTAATAATGACTAAAATACATCAATAAAACTTCCCAAAGTTATATTTATTTTGCAGATTAACAGTTCTGAGTTACAAAGTATTATTAAAATTTAATAGCATAAAAGCTTACTTAAATTTTAAAATATTAAGTCTAAGACTTTATTATCTCTCTACTCCAAGACAAATGAATAATTAATGATTTTTTGGCTTTTGGCCAATAGTGAATAAATGGAGATGAAAGGACTAAGTTGTTCATATTATCTCATTATATTGATTGATCTTTTTCATTGAAGTGGAGGTGCTTAATTGGTTCCTATATATATATATGTATTTATGGATATGGAAACTTTCACATAAGCAAGCAATTATAATTGAAATCTTGAATATATAGGTAGGGTGAGAATAAAAGTGTTTTGAAATTAACCAAGCTTGGTTGGTCTAGTGGTTAGCTCACTAGGTCGCTTAAGCAAGTGTCGGGAGTTCGATCTCCGCCTTGTGTGTGCAGCAATCAATTGACCTGCGACAAACCCTTAAATAGAACTCAGATATGCAAAGGATTAGTCCTTAGCCCGAGCTGTGGAATACCTTGGACAAAAAAAAGAAAGTGTTTTGAAATTTGATTACTCCATAGTTTTAAAACAATAATCCAACCTTTAGTGAGTTCTCTACAGTCAATATAGCATGCATTTCGGAACTTAGACATCATTTTTCAATTTAATTCTGTAATCTATTGCTATTATTAATTATAACCTATAGGTGTATCAGTGTATGTATATAATATCATCTTAATTTGGGAAAAGAAAATACAAGAAACTCTTTACACTATATCTCATACATGAGTCTTATCGTATTTTTGCCTAATTTGGCTTGCAAAGTCAAAGTAGGTTAGAAGAAATACATACATGGTGTTGCTGAAAGTGGCTAAGAAAGCAACAAATTAAAGTTTGGTATGAAATGAGAAAGCTGAAAGCTTGGAATGATCGAATTGAGACGTATATATGTAGGTCAGAAATCTTAATCTTGTCACTCCCACACATCACTGTTGTTTGCGTTTCAATTTTATTATTAGTTAACTTGTTAAAAATTGTACGGTCGCTCAACTTCTTCAATTCTTGCAAGTTGCAACCAAAATTCCATTTGTTTAGACTTTTATTGTTTTGGTATTCGTACATATACCTACATATAGAATATTGTTAGTGCTTAAAAAATAAATATATAGAATATTTCCATCGGAGTTGTAAATTACGGTTATGGATCCAATTGTGTTGCATTCACTGCAGTTGCGAGTGTTGCAATATAGGGTGCAGGTGTACTATGTATCGTTGCGATCTGATGCGAATTGCAGTCAGCACTGTAACAGTAATATTGTGGGCGCAATTACAGTTGCGGACCACAATTTATAACCTTGATTTCAGTCTTTATTAATTCTTATATTTTTTTTTTTGGTGAACAAAAGGGCTTAAAAGCCAAGACAGAAGAGAACAAACAAAACAACAAGGCCAATCAAAAAGCACATCCAAACAACCAACAAACAAACTAAACCCTAGCAAGCCTGAAATCAGCGAAACCCATGGAGTCACCAAACAAAAGAAGTCGAAGACCTTCAGGCGGCGAATCCAGGCGACGAACACAAATCTCCGGCGAAAGCTTCGCTCCCAACGATGCAAGGTAATCTGCGCACCGATTCGCCTCTCTCCAAACATGAGAGATGGACCACATCCTAAATAACCCCAACTTCTCCCTTATTTCAGTCAAAACCCCACGAATATCCGGCACCGGGGAGGAACGATTCTGGACATACGCCACCAAAATCGCCGAATCACACTCGATTTCCACAAATTCAACACCCATGTCGACGGCCAATCTCAGCCCTTCGAGGAGTCCCCAGGCTTCGACTTTAAGGACCGAACAGAAGCCTAAGAACTTGGCATACCCTGCAATCCGCAGCCCACCACAGCTAGCAATCCTTGAGCCACCATCCTGAGCCCCATCCGAGTTGAGCTTGATCCAACCCTTAGCCGGTTTGTTCCAAGTGACCTCAACATCAGTCTTCTCAGGTAAAATATTGAACACACCAAAAGTCTGTTTTCCTCTATCATAATCCAAAATGTAATTTTGAATCAACTCAGCAAGACGAACTGGCATTTTGAAGTTTGGATCATGAACTTGTGCATTTCTCCAACACCAAATCCTCTAGATAGTGACAGCCCAAACACGGTTCCGGGTACCCACATTATCTACATACGAAACATCAGTCATATTAGAAGAAACCCAAATATTAAAATTATCATTATAAAAAGTCCTTATTTTTGCAGGCCCCAGCATCAAGTTCCAAACCGTAGAGGCCTTGGGACAATCTCTTAGAGCATGGACAGAAGTCTCCACAATTCCGGGACAGAAGGGATAACTATTAGGCCCTCCAAACCAGTGACCATATATCATTGCCCGGAGCTTTCATTCCTCCCATAGAAAAGAGAGCACTTCTCGGCTCTTCAATAGATGGTAAGTCATCTAGCTTTGCCATTGCATCAGCATCACACTGCCTAAAAAACTACCTAGTACTGATCCACGGCTGCCAACTTCTTCTTTAAAAAGATTAGTGATACAACATAGCATTATTTTTTATATAGGTTTTTACTTTTTTTTATAATTTTTTTAAATATAAAAATAACATTGACGTGGGTGAAATACAATCTATTATCTTAATACATGCAACTAATTCCTACTTGTCTAATATTTTTTATTTCTTATCTTGATAATATATAGAAAGAATTAAAAAAAAGTTCATAGTGTATAAGAATTATATATATTTTATATTTATATTTTTAAAAAATAAATGTATATTGTGAACTTAAGTCATATATAATTACTTTCAACAATTTAGCAGAACATACTATATGACTTCAATGGGCCTTAGAGAGCCCATTAAAATCAGTCCAACCCACGACATATTCATGGGCCATGGGCTACAAACTTGGATCAATCTCCATTACCTGTAAGGCTGTAACTTCCTCTTTTTCTGGTTCAAGTTTCCTCCTTGGCCTTGCCCACAAAATACAAATTCATATAATTTAAAGTATAAATTATGATTAATCTTGTTTGAGTAAAAAAAGCCTTATAATGAGATAAGTCTTTTTCTATATATAAAATTATATGATTATATGATATGATTATATCTAGCTAATACTGCTTGAACATGAACATGACAATTTATTCACAGAGTATCTTTTAGCTAACTATCAAATATCAATTCATACAAAATTACTTATTTGATAAAAAAGTAAATGAATTTTAATAGCATAAAGCCATTAACTGTAAAAGTAGTTGTTAAGAGTTATGACTATAGCAAATAAGTGAGCCTAATGTAAAAAAAAAACACTTATTAATCAAGAAAGTATTTGAATTACCACTCAAAATTGACACTTGTAAGTAGATGTATGAAAGTGGATTAATCTGATCATCGCATGTTTGGGTTAAACAATCTGTTTAAACGAGTTTGTAAATGAGTTTTAGATACTATCAATTTAATTCAATAGAATAGTGAGCTAACCAATTTTTTATATTAGATTTTGTAATTTGTTAAGTTTTACTTTGTAGTATATTGCATATGTTATAATGTATTGACAGTAAAATTTGTGGGTTGAAAAAAAAAACTTGTAAATCACATTCAAACAATACATGTCATTACAAAAAAATTAGATAATATTAGATAATGTAAACATTATAAATAAGCTTGGAACTTGGAAGTCCAGAAGCAACCATATATACATTTACTTCCAAATTCACATTAATGTATATATAAATCGGTGGTCCAATTTTAATAATATAGAATTAATTCTTTGTCCTTTAAATTTATAGGGTCACATGGAATAGTGGGTGAAATCACATGGGCACACAAAACCATTAAAACGAAAGCAAAATTATGTGCTCTGCAAAGTGCAAACTGTTTCTTGATCCTTATCTTTTACCTGCTTTATTCATTTTTGCCAGAATTATATTTATATATTTATTTATTTATGTTTCTTAGTTTAAAAGCTTCCTAATTACAATATTTTCGAATTTTACCCTCCACACAGGGAAGAGAATAACGTGGTTCAGAATCTTCAGATACATTGCTTTTGAATATTAATCTATGTATACACTCGTAATAATAATTATGAAAAAAATAATAATTAAACAGTATCAGAAACACAAACCGACACCATCACAGTTCGTAGAATTAATATCACGGGGAGATACATAAAATTAATACTCAAATCAAGATAATAAATTTGTATCAGTTGAAACTAAGTTGGATCCATACTTATAATTAGAATTATTATTATTATTTGATATAAGAGTATTGTTTTCTTTATAGTACAGTGATTCTTTAACCATACAATATGTATAATGGCCAAAAAAAAGAATATGTATGAGTGCGTGCGTGTGTTGATTCTGTCTTGGCGTGACATGAGCCACACAGGCAAAGCTAAAACCTAATAGATAACATAAAGAATTTCGTTGTTTAATAATTAGTAAGTCAATGGTTTATAAAATTAAATAGTATCGCAATTTTCAAAATTTAATATATTGTTAAAACATTTATATTCTTAAAATTATTATTCCATTTTAGGATCTTCAACTTGTTGATTTTTTAAATATATATTTTTTAAAGAAAAAAATAAAAATGTGAAACTTTTCTAAATAAGTTCAATAATTTCTAATGATACATATAATAATAATAATATCAATTTAATATATTTCACTATTTTATATTTTAATTAATTTTAAATATATACTTTATTATTTAGGATTTATTTTGTAGTTTCAATATTTAAAATAACATTTTATATAAAATACATAAAAAATAAATAGTTAACTAAGTAAAATAAATCTCGAAAAAAAGTTATATTGTCTAAAAATAAAACAAAATTATTATGAAAAGTTTTTTAAAAATTAAATAAGTTCTCATGACTTATTTTATATTATTTCAAATACGGTGAACTAATAAATTTTATTTTTAAACAAACTCATACTTGTATTAGACACTGAAAATAATAATAATAATAATAATAATAATAATAATAATAATAATAATAATAATAATAATTGTTCTGTTGAGTAGTGATACATATTATATTTTTTAGTCGACCCAAATTATATTGTTTAGTTTAAAACTTAAAATCAAATACCCGTTGTTCAGGACCCAAAAAAAAAAAAAATACCCCTTGTTGTAATATAATTATTAAATAAAAAATGTATACAGATGAAAGTAAACTATGATTGATGTGTGTGTATCAGTGTATGAGCGATCATAATATTTTATATGAGAAAATGGGATGAAAGTGATAAGTTAACAATGGATTTGGCAGAAAAAAAAAAAGGTTAACAATGAACAAAATTGCAAAGAGAAGCAAATTGTGAGGGGCAACATTAGTAGTTAGTACATTCCAACAACAGCAAACAAAACAGTGATCCAGTAATGGTGCTGCCTGCTCCTGCTTTGGCTTTTGTTTTCTCCACACCTTTTGCTCTGCTAGACTGCAATTATAATAAAAAAAACCATTAGTATATATATGAATTTTAATTTTTTTATTTTTATTCTTTTAAAATGATATATTAACAACATATGAATTTTAAGTACTAAAGAGAAAAAAAGTTATGAGAAATTACTTATCTTGTTAGTCAAGTATATGAAATCTATTTCTTTCTTTTTCTTTTCTAACTCAAAAGTTGTACAATTTTCTTTACTTTACCATAATATAAGTTTTTTTATATAGTTTTGTATATGTATTCTTTAATAAAAACAATCTTATTCAATGGACAGAAGTATACTAAATATGAACACTTCTCCAGTTCTCCTAATGAAGATTCAAATATGAATTTGTGAGAGACTTCTCTTCCGCTAGATCTAAATGCTATTAGTATATAAGAATCTACTTTAAAGGATTTAGTTTACAACAAATACTTATACTTATTATCTACAATTCTACATATCACAATTGAAAAAAAATTAAAACCCTTTAATGTCAAATAAATTGATAATGTTCCGTTTTCCTTTTTTTTTTTTGTAGACGAAAAGTTTAGGTGAGTTGGATCTTGGAGGCTCACCAAGACTAAAGCATGCCTTCAGGCTCTATGAGCGGTTATAGAGATACTTATAGATTGCCTACCAACAAGGCTCTCACATCGGCAATGAGAATCAAATTCACGACTTTGAAGGTTATGAGTTGACTCATTACCAACTGAACCAATGTTCTGTTTCCCATTTATTTATGGATTAATTACACCTAAACCTTAAAAAATATCCATTGCCGTTCCAAATAAAAACAAAAATAAATATTAATGGATCATATCTCAAAAAGATTTTTTTTTTTGGGGCATTGTTTTGAAAATCATACTCGACCACCTTACGTGAAGAGCATTTCGAATTACGTAATTGGACTGTTATAATAGTCATATTATTTTAGACTATTCAGAATCTATTTGATCCATAATGAATCAGAAACTAGATATTTGGTTAGGAACTAAATAAACAAAAATACATATTTGTATGGACTCACTCAATCACCGAGTCTTGAATATAATGAAACTAACCTAACATTATTTAAATTCAACTTATATAAACAAAATAAAACAACGAGAGAGGTGCAATTAAACTTTGTTATTTGTTCAGGCCAAAAAAAAAACTTTGTTATTTGTTTGTTTTAGATGTTTGATTTTAGTACATATCTTAAGCGTTTTAAAAATTATTTCAAGTTGTAAAAATTTCATCTATATATTCTTATTTTAATGTGATATTTGGTTTTTATTTAATTTTTTTAAGTGATAAATGACTTGGAAACATTAATTAGTTAAACAAAGTTTTAAATTCAAAACATTATAGATGTAGTTATTCTTATTGAGAGAGTGAGAGACTCTCTTACCATAACAAACTTACAACACGAGTTTAATACGGATTGGTCAAGTATTGAGTAGATAACAAAATAATAAATTGACAAAGATGTATAAATGGTTAATAATTTAGTCACATAAATATCTCAACAAAATTTTATTAAAAGTAAGATTGCAAGATTTAGTTATTAAAATGTAGAGTCGCAAACTTGCAATCAATTTAATTATTTTGTTAAAATATTAATTTGAATTTAATCTTAAATGTGATTTTCTAATATTAATTATTAAATAGAATATTAACATAATTTATAAACATATCATATATATTATTAGGGTTAGTCTATAATAGAACTAGAAGATAATTAATTTTAACTTTGTTTTGTTAGTTATGAGTTATAAATTATATGACTTATGAGTTCTTCTTTATTATGATTTGTCATTTATGACTTTATGTGAGACTTAATTATATAATTTTTTGTCACTCATATAATATACTTCAGACTATTTTTCATTGTAGTCTTGAATCCTACGATTCGATACGATCCACGATTCACGATTAAAAAATTAGTTTAACGATTCATGATTCGAATCCCGATTTGACAACTATTAAGTTTTAATTAACATTAAAAATAAAAGGCTAAAGGGTTATTTTGGTCCTAAATGTATGCTTTAATGATCATTTTGGTCCATTATGTTTTAAAAAATATTCAAATTGAGCCTAAATATTTGTAAAATGTTTCATTTTGGTCCTAAACTATTGTTAACGGCTTGTTTCAAGTTCAAACGTGACAAGTTTAGTGTTATGTATTGTTCTCAAAGAGTAATTTCTCTATTCAGTTGGAGCCGTCAGCAAACGAGGTCAAATCGGTCCTGAAAGTAGACCACTCGTTTCATTGTCAAACAAATAAAGTTGGTCATATCTCTCTCGTTTCAAATTCGAATGCGACGAATTCAGAGCTACGAGTTTCACTTAACAAGTCATTTGAATTTGAAATGAAAGACGAGATAAATATGACCAAATTCAATAGTTTGGGATCAAAATGAATCATTTTACTAATATTTAGGACCAAAATGAATCATTTTGCAAACATTTAGGACCGATTTGAACATTTGGAAACATAATAGACCAAAATGAACATCAGGGCATACGTTTAGGACCAAAATAAGCCTTTGACCAAAATAAAATAATCAAATTAATTGTAATTAATATTTTAAAGATTAAATCTTTTCAAGAATTATATTGAGATATTTTATTATTTTTAATAAAAAATCATCAAATTATTTTATAAATCTATACTATATTATATGTGTGAGGGTGCTTTTGGTTAGTCAAAAATAATTAAATTAAAAATTAAAAAAATAAGAAATAAACATGTGAAACTTGATAATTGGCTAACTGTATAGATAATGGGAGAGAGAAAGTAATAGATGAGATTTGAGAAAGTGAAAACTTATTATTTGGTCTTTTAATTTTCACAATTCTAACGATTTAGTCCTTGAATGATAGAAATATACTCCCTCCGGTTCTGAATATCTGGTGTTTTAGAAAATCATTTTTGTTCCAAAATATCTGATATTTTATAAATTCAAGAGAGCATTAATTATTTTTTTACCATTCTACCCCTATTAAATATAGTAGATTCATAAATGTATAAACATTTTCCAAGTAATTTAATAGGGATAGTTTAGTCATTTTACTTCATTTTTCTCTTCATTCTATGTTGGCTAATCATTTCCTTAATCTGTGTGTAGAAACCTTAAACACCAAATATATAGAACCAGAGAGAGTATTATTTAATCACCGAATAACTACAAATGTCAAATACATACATATTTCCGTGATCATTAGGACACGGAAAACCCTTTAAATATTTACTAAACCTGTTTTGGACATTTCACGTGGTAGTGATTGTCAAGTACGTAGATTACCTTTTACCACGCGCATATCCTTTGGTCAATTTAATTCGACAGTGATTTTTCGAGATCCTGATACCGTAAGCCATCATCTATCGTTAGTCTCTTGCACGCGCCTTTGTGAAAGGTGGGTATAACTTTGTTTCTGTTTTATGCATGAAATTTTGGTGTATAATGGCGCGGCAAATGGATTTCGTCACTTGGCCCAACAATATCTAAACGGATATGCTTCTAATTTCTAAACTTTCGGTGTGAATATTTTTTTGTTTCTTTTCTATGTAGGCATTCTATAATCTAGACAAATATTCATTTTTCTTGACAAAGAAAAAAGACAAGTTATAATTTTGTTAGAATTGAAAAAGTCATAAAATTTTTAATAAATATTTTTTAATGATATTTAAATTTGAGATATCATTTATAAATATCGAACTATCTATTATTTTAACAATTTATTTATTATTTTAATATAGTTTAGTTTCACTTTTTATTGTTTATATTAAAAATAAAAAAACTACATATATAAAATTAAATTAACAGAAATTATATAAATAGTTAATCGCATATACTAACATGGATGATTTATATATCAATATTTTTTGTCAACAAACTTGACTATACTTAAAATTTATAAGTAAAAAGATTATAATTTTCAACAAGTGTCTTTTTCTTTTCAATTACAAGTTATCATATAACTTTAGAAAATGACTAAATTATCCTATAAAATCAAAATTTTATAGCTCACATCTCTCTAGGTTTTATAAGAACATTAAATGTTGGAAATGTTAAAAAAATATTGAATTGATTATGGAGTTATTGTGTGTGTATATGTATTTATTTTCCCACTAAGTTGAACTTTAATTTATTCAATTTTCGTTTATATTGTTTGCTCAAACATGATATGTCAAATGTAATTATTCAATTGTTAGTGAAAAATCTTAAATATAACGATTTGATCATGCTTATTTGTGAACATAGGTAGAAGAATAACATTAGTGAGAAGCCAGTGAGCATGATAACTGAATATGTATAGAAGTGAGTCGGTATCTTCCATCGTCAAAAGTTTGTTGTTTGTTGTTGGTGTATTGTTTGATTCTTCTTTAAGTTTCGACAAAAATGGCGACAAATGAGGTTTAATGGGTGAAGATGAAATTTAGATTGATTAAATGTATGCAAATTATTACTATTATATTTAAACATGTATCTTCATTAGTGTTGAAGGAGTATTGACAATGGAAATATTTTTTTGTTGTATATAACTATACAAATTAAAATACAATTATAAAAAAAACATAAAAATTAAATCTACACAAGATTGTAAGGTTGAGGCAACCACTCACACAACCAAACATTTGGTAAATAATATTATCCAATTTTTATATATCAAAATATTAATAATTAATTATGAAGTTTCATTTATACAATATAATGAGTTTTATAAAATGTGTGCCATTTTTAATAAGAAGCAAGTAAATGACATTTTCAATGCATTGTATTAGTCTTTTTAAAGTGTTACTTAATTTAGATTAACACATTATGTTATATATACGCACAGAAATAGAGAAAAATATGAGATATAAAACAACAAAATGAATATGTATAAAAAAGTGTAGGAAGTGGCTAGAAATGACAAGGGACTAGTTGAACTTAAAAGATGTGTGTTTTAACTCTATTTTTTTTAACTTAATGATGGGTATCTAAATGAAATAAAATTGAGAATGCTATTTTTTTTAAAGTATTTTATGATTTTAGTATTTTACTTTATATCAGTGCTAATAAGTAAATAACTACACTCTACAAGTATTTTAAAATTATGTTTAGATGAGGTGTCAAGGGGGGAACGGAGATGAGAGGAAGGGACAAAAAGTAAAAAAAAAATCATGTTTGAATGTTTTTTTAAGGGAGAGTGGAGTGGATGAGGAGAGATACCAAAGCACCCATTGATGACACCTCAAAATCCAATTTTTTCTGTCTCCCCAATTTGGGGTGCCAAGGAAGGAGAGTACAACTTCATAACTTTTCAAGACAATTACACTTTCATAAATTTATTAATATTACTCATCTCTCTAAACCCAAATATTATATACAGCCATCACTTTCACTTTCAAACGCACGTACAGTTTTTTCCTCCTTATGCAGAGTCTCTTCCTCCATGCGCACAACCTCCTCTTCCATACGCAGAGTCTCGTGCTCCATATTCAATGCTCAAGACCCATTCTTCCACACTCGCATGTGTTCTTTCTATCTCTTTCATTTTGTTTCTCTTTAATTTTTGTGCCTTTCTTTTCCATGTTTTCTTTGTTATCATATTCAAGCATTATTCCTTTCTCTGCAAGTATAAAACAAAACAAAAGAACATCGAGTGATTTGTGGGTACAAGTTTCAAACTTAGACGACAATGTTCTCGACAACGTTACCAGATAAGTATGCATAAATGAGCTTATTATTTATTTATCTTTTAACACATAAGTTTATAAATGACCCTAGTGACCCTATTATTCATATACAGTCATACAGAGACTTCGTTTGCTTTCTCTGATGTTGCTGCATTCATCCATCATTGGCAATGTAACCACTGCCTCAGATCTCTCTAGCTAAGAAATATTATAAAATATTAGCAAAGGAAAGATATTAAATTTGAATTACAAATAAATAACTAAAAGATATTAAAAATAACTTTTTATAAGCTTTTATATATATATATATATATATTGTATATATAGTGATTTCGTACTGCAGCCTAGTAAAGTCCATGCAGCAAAAGGTTTAATGCTAACTTTCAATTTCATTTAACCATGTTTCAAAATATGGGGTTGAAGAGTGTGATATTAGAACTGAATTTGGGAATAATAATAATAATAATCAAAAAATAATATTGGAAATAATAATAATAGTCCATTCCATTACTAATACAAAGTTTTATTTATTTTTCATTTTACGAACAAAATATTGTCATTTTTCTATTTAACAAGTGGAAACTTGAGTTTTCATTAAGTTGAATATATATATATTTATGAGAAGGGAAAATAGGTATGTAGGAAATAGGGACACAAAGAGAGAACCCTCTCAAATGGTTATTTTTCTCTAAAAATATACTTATTAAGATTAAAGAAAGATATGAGAGATGGAAGAAGATAATATTAATTTATATAATTTATTTTGAAGAGTTGAAATTGAATAAAATAATTAATTTTTTCATTTAATAAATTTAAGATATTATTAAATAAAAATATTTTAAAAGAGATATTAACTCTTAGAAAAATTGAAGATTATATTCTTTCCTCGTCTAATTTTTTTCTTTTTTAATTAATTGTTAAATATATAGTTAAAAGATATTTTTATATTAAAAATTATAAAAGAAAAAAATTATAATATGTGCAGCTTGTTAATCACTGTACCAATTCATTGTTACTACTATAATATCTTTTAATTATTTGAGAAACTAAAAATTACTAGAGAAGATAACAAAAAATTAATTTATAATTTTCATTACTTTCTTTATTTATAAATTTTAAATAGCCTAATAACTAATAAGTAATGAGATATTATTAATCAAATAGAGAAAATAAATATTAGTACAGTACTAACCTTTCTTTTTTCTTTGTTACCTTCCTAATAATTAATATTAATATAATATACCTAATAATCTTTTAGCAAATCTGATCACAATCTCTTAAAAACATTTCTATTCTTCATTGCGAGAAAAAATCTAACAGATTGAGGCCATGAGCAGTGTTGTCAGAACCAAATCGGATAGAGACTCGGACAAGCATTCGGTTCATGGTTTGATTGGTTCAATCGGTTGAACCATCGGTCGAACCGGATGGCCTAATAAATAATTATTTTTAATATATTAAATATAAATACTATATATTTTTTGTTTGTAGTTTAAGATATGCATTTAATTTATTACTAAATACATTTCTTCATCTAAATAATATAATTTTTCTCTCCACTACTAAAAATTATAGATTTAATACATTTTTTCAAGCAAGTGAATGGACTTGATGCATCTTAAACAAGATCTAATAAGTCATAAATTCAACGGTTGGACCCGGTTCGCCGGTTTTGTCCGATTAAAACCGGTTCAATCCGGTTCAACTGACAATTTGGTTATTTTGGTCGAATCAACTCGCTTTCACATTCGGTTAGTGGTCAAACCGATTAGACCATCCGATCCAGTCCGATTCAGACAACAGTGGCCATCAGTAATAAATCTTACATAAAAACCCTAAGTCCCCAAATGTAATAACAAATCTCCGCACTGCACTACTAATCTATACCATCACTCTCAATATATATATGCTAACGGCTTGGCTTCGGCACTTGTACTTATCACAGTGCATTCTCTTCCTTCCATTCTTCGTTACATTCCATTTCGCTGTCTTCTCTCTTTTTCTCTCCTAACATGGACGACACCATAATCCATCGACCTCGTTATGTACTCTGAATCCGATCTTTATATCACCATCTAAAATTTAACCTTCCATGCCTTACAAAACAAACCAAGCTAAGCTATTTTCTTCGCCCCTTTAAAAAATTTTGAGTAATGGATTCGCAATAATCATACAACAACACAATATTTTTGCAGGTGTAGCGAGAAAACTGTTCATACTGAGACGATATTTAGCTGATTACATGTTAAAGTTGCAGTTTTTATGTGTGTATATGTATTTTCACTGAGCTGAGTATTGTATTCAATGGTAACCGATACTGCTCGTTCAAAGATGATGTCAGATGTAGCGATTCGATCGATGATGCTGAAAAATCCAGATTACGGCGAAGATTTGAGCATGCTGATTCGTGAACAGAGGCGGCGAGAGGCGGCGAGTGAGCGCGAAAGGGAACTCAGTATGTATAGAAGTGGGTCGGCGCCTCCCACCGTGGAAGGCTCGCTTTCTGCCGTTGGTGCTTTGTTTGATTCTTCTTCTTTGGGTTTCGCGAAAAGTGGCGGCGGCGGAGGAGGAAGGAGTTTCATGAGCGAAGAGGAGCTTCGGGCTGATCCAGCATATGCAAGTTATTACTATTCGAATGTGAATCTAAACCCACGTTTGCCGCCTCCATTGGTGTCAAAGGAGGATTGGCGTTTCACACAGAGGATTGGAGATAGTAATAGAAGGAATGGAGATAGCTCGCTTTTCTCTGTGCAGCCTGCAGGGTTTGATGGGAAGAAGGAAAATGGCGTGAGGAACAGTGTAGCTGAGTGGGGTGGAAATGGGCTGATTGGGATGCCTCCATTAGGACTTGGGAATAGACAGAAAAGTATTGCTAAGTTGATTAAGGTGAGACCCTTTATTAACTGATACTTATTCTTTGTTCTACATGATTTCTTAGCCTGTTTAATGTGTTGTTTGTAATTGTATTTATTTTTTTGTTGCACTGGTTGGGGTTTTTCCTTGTGTTCTATAACAATGGTTTCTTTCATGGGTTCTGTGTCATTTAAAATCTGCATATTGATCCAAGAGGCTGCTTTAACCTTCCTTTATAAGGAGGAAAGCAATGCATAAACACTCTTGTCCATTGTGTTCTATTGAAATGGCTTCTTATTTTAAGCTGAGATACCAATGGAGTCTGTGTCTAGTGGTCTTGGGGAACCAAAAATTTATTAAACTTTAGCTGTACTGGGGAATCTTTCTGGATTGATTAAACTGTCAAGCCGTTACGCTTTCTCAGTCCGAAAAGTGCATTGTTGGAATTGGATTGGAACGCCACGTGGCTCTAGATTCAGCGATTCTCGCTATAACCGAACACGAAGGAAGGGTCATTTATACCGATACTGACAAGATCGTTTTATTGGGAAATGGGGATACTCTAAGCATTCCATTAGTTATGCATCAACATTCCGACAAAAATACTTGCGTGCATCAAAAACCCCAGGTTCAGCGAGGTAAATGCCTTAAAAAGGGACAAATTTTAGCCGATGATGCTGCTACAGTTGGTGGCGAACTCGCTTTGGGAAAATCCGTATTAGTGGGGGAACTACTCTTTTTAATTACTGGTGTTTCTCATTCGTTTTTTCCTGCTTTCAGATTGTTCTATTTGACTCTCCAACTGTCCATGCTTTTGTTTTAGTTGGCTTTAGAGGCCCTCGATCACTTGCTTATTTCTAATCTTTTGTTTTGGGGAGCCACTTTTAATTTTTTTAATAGAGCATGCTTTGAAGAATTTGCAGATGATTTATGAGGTTTCATTCATATCATTACATGAGCTCCCACAAGTTTGAATTTTCTAAAACTAACAGTTTTCTTCATAAACTGTTGTTGTTATATTTATGCTGATTAAAAGCGAAACATAATTGAGGGTGAGCCTTGGCGCAACGGTAAGGTTGCTGCCTGACTCCACCTAGTGGGAGCCTCGTGCATTGAGCCGCCAAAAAAAAAGGCGAAACATAATTATTGTATTTAATGATTTATGTCCTACATGTTATTTCCTGTATTGCCATTCTACTCACTTATACTGCTTCTGCTGTTCTTTTGCCATTTCTGAATAGCAGGATGAGATAAATAATTCTTCATCTGTCTCTAACCCTCGTCAGACTAGCTACAATGCGTTTGATGACATTACAGAAAACTCAGAAACCCATTTTGCTCATCTGCATCAAGAATTGGATGCCTTGCATGCTGGTGGAAATAAACCGGGCATATCTCCTGCTCAAAATCTCGTTGGATCAGCTTCTCAAACTTATGCTTCGGCTTTAGGAGCATCCTTGTCAAGAAGCACCACCCCAGATTCTCAACTTCTAGCTAGAGCTCCCAGTCCTTGCCTTCCACCAATCGGGGACGGGAGGTCCAGCTCTATGGATAAAAGAAATTCCAACGGCCAAAACTCGTTTAGCCCTGTCTTGTCTAGTTTAAATGAACCTGCAGATCTGGCGTCTGCTTTGGCTGGCATGAACCTGTCCCCGAATGGTATAGTAGACAATGAAAAACATCCACAATCACCAGGGCACCATGAATCAGATTATGCTCATAACATTGAACAGCATTCATACCTAAACAAGCCTGAATCTCTGCCTTATCAGCTTCATTCGGCTCCCCAATTGACAAAAGCATCTCATTTAAAAGTGAACAAAAGCAGCGGGTTTAGATTGGATTTGAATAACTCCTCAGCAAATGCAAATGAGCAGTTAGAACTCCATAACTCTCCAAGGATTTCTGTTAATTCATACCTAAATGGACCTTCTACACCAACTCTTACTGGCAGAGGTAATTCGCATGCTCCCTATCAGAATGTGGATGGTAGAAATGTCTCGTACCAGAACTTTGGCTTGAGTGGGTATGCAGTGAATCCTTCCTCGCCACCAATGATGGCCAACCAGCTTGGGAGTGGCAATTTGCCTCCTTTCTTTGAAAATGCTGCCGCTGCACTTGGGATGAATGGCATGGACTCTGGGGTCCTGGGAGGAGGTGTTGCTTTAGGGTCAAATTTGTTGTCAGCATCGGAGTTGCAAAATGCAAGCAGGTTGGGAAATCATGCTGCCGGTAGCTCTCATCAGGTGCCTTTGATGGACCCTTTGTACCTTCAATACTTAAGATCGGGTGAAGTTGCTGCTGCACAGGTTGCAGCCCTTAATGACGCAGTAATTAATAGGGAATGCTCGAATAATACATTTGTGGATTTGCTTGGCCTCCAAAAAGCCTATGTAGAGTCATTAATTGCACCTCAGAAATCACAGTTTGCTGTTCCCTACCTTAATAAGTCTTCTAACTTTAACCATAACTATTATGGAAACCCAACATTTGGTATGGGAATGTCATATCCAGGAAGCCCATTGGCTGGTTCCTATCCAAACTCTCCCCTTGGATCAGGTAGTCCTATGAGGCAAAGTGAACGAAGCATGCGTTTATCTGGGATGAGGAATGTGGTGGATGGTTTCATAGGAGCTTGGCCTTCTGACGCCGTGGGTAACTTGGATGAGAATTTTGCATCCTCCTTGTTGGCCGAGTTCAAAAGTAATAAAACCAAATGTTTTGAGCTTTTAGAAATTGCAGGCCATGTTGTTGAGTTCAGGTGCATACTGCTGGTCATACTATTTTTGGCTTCTAGACTTTGACAAGGGATCTAACTGGATTGTCTTTTTGCGATTTTTTCTTGCACAGTTCTGATCAATATGGAAGCCGTTTTATCCAACAGAAGCTTGAGACGGCAACAATGGAAGAGAAAAACATGGTTTTCAATGAAATTATGCCTCAAGCTCTTTCTCTGATGACTGATGTCTTTGGTAATTATGTCATTCAGAAGGTAATTTGTTCTTTTCTCAATATTTACATTTAATATCCTTTGATGTTCTCTTTGAACTAGTTTAGATATTTTTATATATTTTTAATACGTTCAAATGAATGAGAAATTTCCTTTGAACTCATGCCTAACTTGTACTGGTTCATGTTCAGTTTTTTGAGCATGGAACATCAACTCAAGTAAGAGAACTAGCGGACCAGCTCACTGGTCATGTTCTTACTCTTAGTCTTCAAATGTATGGATGCCGAGTTATCCAGAAGGTCTGTTTATCAATTTATTTTCTTTATTGTTTCCATTAATTTCATCTGCTGCTTATTTTTGTGTTATAATTTTCTCTGTCATGGACTGAAATTTGTTATTTTAAAATTTATTGGAAGTAAAAATTTTCAATGTTATTTTCTGAGGAAGGTTGAGACTTGAGAATATGTCCCCAAATTTCTGTTGCAACTGTTTCTGGTGCTTTTATGAATGAGACATGCCGTATTGCTTGATAATATTGTTGAGTGTGTGCAGATTTAGATCGGACATAAATGTCTTGTTTGGTTTTATGTGATTATGTGCAATTATTTCTTGTGCATTTGGTCAAATTACATATTTATTAACCTATATTGTGCTGTGAGTAATAATCGCTTTTGTGTATTATTTGGGTTGACTGTAAAGTAACTGTTCATTTTCTTCTTACTTTTTAGGCTATTGAAGTTGTTAATCTGGATCAACAAACTAAAATGGTAAAAGAGCTAAATGGTAATATCATGCGTTGCGTGCGTGATCAAAATGGAAACCACGTAATCCAGAAGTGTATTGAATGTGTACCTGAAGATGCAATCCACTTCATTGTTTCGACATTCTACGACCAAGTCGTGACATTGTCAACTCATCCATATGGTTGCCGTGTCATACAGGTCAAGGACACAATTTTTTGCTTTAATACATTTTGGCACATATCTGCTGTATTGATAGCCTGAATATTAGAATAATTAGTCTGAATTAAATAGCTTTCCGTAAACAGAGGGTCTTGGAGCACTGCCATGATCCCAAAACACAGCAGATAATGATGGACGAGATTTTGCAGTCTGTTTGCATGTTAGCACAGGACCAGTATGGGAATTACGTTGTACAGGTTTGTTATACTTCTTCGAGTCCTTTTGCTTGTTTTCCTGGTGGTGCTGATTTGTGATCTATGTTCTATATGTTAACATACATTTTCTTTCGAATTTGTATTTTGAACAGTTTTGGTCTTTTGGTTTCATAAATCAATTTTGAGTGTACATAAATTTCCTCAAGTCAAGGATATAAACTAAGTCTATATTGATTGGGTACCTGAAAATTTGTGAAGGGAAGTATGTATTTTTTCCTGGTATGCGAATGAAAGTTATTCAACACAATCTGAGCATGCTTGTTGGACCATAGATCAATAACTGTTGAGCATGCTTGTTGGCAGGAATTGTGTTGATTTCCTTGTTCATAGGAATTAGTGGTTATTGCTCTATTTATATATATTTCTTTTAATTATTAATTTGTTCCTAGTTTATAAGGATATTCAGTGTTAGTTCAGCACCTATTCACATTGGTAAGATTAGAGGAATAGGAAATCATTATCTACATATTAACCATGCAACAGAGCCTAGTTAATTACCTCTTAAGGTCTTTTTGTAATTTGAAGGAATACTTTCTAAATCGTGAAAAATATTTCTCAAAATTCTGTTTTATCTATCTCTTTTGAATTTGAAGAAATATTTCCCTAGATCCTGGAGATTATTTCCCTGTTCTAATTTATCTTTCTCTACATTTCCTTAAATCTCTCAACTACTTGGTTCCTGTCACTAACATGTATGATCTTTAACCTTTTATTTTGACTTTCTGCAGTGCGAATGAAATATATCATTGCTTGACATTTTGAAATATAGGGGTCAATGGTCTTCAAGGTTGTTGGAACGACGATTATATTGCCTTTCCTTGTAGATAATAGATGAGATTTAATGAATGGGTTAGATTGGAGCATGGATTAGATTGGCTCTCCTTGTAAAATTAAAGAAGAATGTGATTGCTTGACATTATGAAATATAGGGGTAATGGTCTTCAAGGTTGTTGGAACATGGATTAAATTGGCTTTCCTTGTAGACAATAGATGAGGTTGATTATCTTTATAAAGGAATACCTACTGTGAAAGTGTGAATTGAGGTAGGTGGATAGATTATGAATTGATGGAAGCCTCTTGCCTCTGGTTTGATGTTATATAATTTCGATTTTAATGTTAACATAATTCGCAAATGCTTGCCCACGTCATACTTTGATTTTCTTATGTTAATCTGTTACCATTTTCTATTTTCCATTTGGTTCTTACATTCCTATTCCTAATTTTTGGTTATTACAACATTATATACTTCCCTGGAGTTTGGCTGTAGTTCTTGTTGCTTTCAATGGAATCAATATTTTCTTTTAACTCATTCACCCATATTCTTATGATTGTTGCAAAAAATCTCAGCATGTGCTGGAGCATGGGAAGCCGCATGAACGCTCAGCTATTGTAAAGCAATTAACTGGGCAAATTGTGCAGATGAGCCAGCAAAAGTTTGCCTCTAATGTTATAGAAAAGTGTCTTACTTTTGGAACACCTGAGGAACGTCAGGTCCTTGTGAATGAGATGCTCGGTTCCACCGATGAAAATGAGCCCCTTCAGGTTTGTGCATAGTTTAAGATTCATATCACCGAGGGACTGAAGCCACTAAGATACATATCTTCTCTTGTTTTGTTGTATTATGCTCCTCTTAGCTTCTGAATCTTCTACACAGTGCTCTCAGTTAGTTCTTATTATCTGCTTAAGTTGTTTGAGATCATAGTGAATGTAGTCAATGAGAGATCTTGATAGATGATCCAATGCAGAAAGTTACATCATACTATTAAAGGAGATACAAAAAAGTATTCAGATCATAGTGAATGTAGTCAATGAGAGATCTTGATAATCTGTGAAGTGATTGCTGATAAAGGTCATAAAATAACTGAATTTGTTTATCAAGGTTAGCCATGCATGCTGAATCCGTTAATTTGCTCATTATTTTAAATTAATTGCACTATGTTGATTCAATACGAGGCAGGCTTTATCTCATGCTGAGAGTTAACTATTACTTCCATAGACTGTTTTTATTGTTACTTGAGATTTTAAGTCTTTCAACACTTTTTTCGGCTTTTCTTATTTATCCCTTGCTTGTTTCTGATTGGTTTCAGGTTATGATGAAAGATCAGTTTGCAAACTATGTTGTACAGAAAATGCTTGAAACCTGTGATGACCAGCAACTTGAGCTAATCCTTAATAGAATAAAGGTTCACCTGAACGCATTGAAGAAGTATACTTATGGGAAGCACATAGTGGCACGTGTAGAGAAACTGGTGGCTGCTGGAGGTACTTCTCTTTAATGTTTCTTACTAACTTGAGAAAACTTATTTTTTAATCCCTGAATATTGGAAATAAACTTTTTGGTCTCTGATCTTTCTTACAAATGTTGACGCTTTAATCCCTGAAATGTTATAAATAGTTGGTGCTTCTGAAAAAATCAGGTACTAAAAAGTATTTTCAATATCTAGGGACTAAAACATTGTTTTGGGACAATTTAAGACCTAAAAAAAATCGGTTTACTCTACTTATTTTGGATCCATATATAAAGCATTATGAATCAGAACATTTTATATTTTTATTGCTCTGGTAATGCTTGGATTATTCATGCATCATACACGTCCAGTAATATTTTGCAAGATGAATTAATTTCCCCTCCCTTTGTTTTCTTATTATTTCGATGCTAACGAACATGTACATAGCCTCCCATGAACTTTCTGGGCACTTTTTCATCTTCAAAACCGGACATTTGGCTAAAGCACTAGTGGTTCTTTAGCATTTGCTATTGAATTCCTAAATTCTGCAGTGTAAACCGTAGAAAACAAAGCTTATACTTTCTGATGAACCGAGTTTTGCCGGGGTGCACTTACCTGGTTCAATAGATGGAGAAGTTTGCATGTGTAGTATAACTTTTCATGTTTCTATTGTGTAACTTGTGCAATTTTGTATTGTGTTATGCAGAAAGGAGGATTAGCGTTCTGACTCCACATGGTGCACAGATGGTATAGTGGGAAACTGAGTTCATTGTACCGGCTAACTGAGTGTAATATGAGCACACTTTCTCTTGTTTCTTTTTCGTATCGGGTATTAGCCCTATCTGCTGATTCAGACAGACAGGAGCTGATTGAAAATAAGGAATCTTTGGTTGTACTTGAAATTGTACATTTGTTAGTGTGAGGGTATATATAGGCCTAGAATCAGATTTAGCTGATGAGATAAATTATATGCACTAGTTTCTTAAAAACTTGTAAAGCTAGGTGGTTTCTGCTTCAGGGTTATGAATGACTGTAAAAAAAAATGTTTCCAAAAATCCTTACTTGTGCTTGATGAATGAGCCCCACAATTTTTGTGGTGTATGAGATTTAATAACTTTTCACCCCTTGTTGATTACTTGTTGCCTCTCATGGTCGAGTCTTGAGATTGCTGGCTTCCTTTTTTGATAAAAATATTCACATGATGTGTTGTTCATGGGGCTTTCATGCTTTTTCTGAATTGGTATGTTTCTAATTGTTTTTGGCTAGTGTCGTCATGGTAGAGTATAAGATTTTTTGTGTAGTGGTGAAATAATCTTAGATTCTCCAACCTTGATTTTTGGGTTATGAAACCAGTTTTATAATGGTTTTTCAGGGTGAGAAATTTAGTGAGAGTCAAAATATTAGCTTGGTGTTAATATTATGTTTTGCCTCATTTTAAAAGAAAATAATGAGACCCTCCAACTAATTCATCTGGTTTGTTAGGCTATTCTAATTTCTTTTTTGCCTTTTTCTTTCTTCATGGTTTTCCTCTCCAAAATGTTTACATTTTTGTTCCTATAGAGTAAATGGGGATAGATAGCACCATTTGATTATTTAGGAAATTATGGGAAACTTATTTGCATTTTTGTTTCCTCTTTAATTTTAATTTTCTTTATTTTTTCTTAATCTTTTATCTTTAATATTAAGTTTTCACTTCAATGGGGTTTAGAAAATCAAGGAAGTGCATTTTTCTTAAACTTTTGGATGGGAATATATATTGATTAGGCGCTTTCTTTATTTGGGCATATGACTACAATTCTTTGAAATTAACTGACTCTAAAGTAGAAACAATAACAACATTAAAACGGCTATGCTATGGAAAACAACATTGATAGAGCAATTGAGAGTTTGGTTTCTTTATCTCTCATCATAAATATTCTGTTATACAAAAAAAATTAAAATTGACTCCAAACAAAGCTTGTGATTGGTTTGATAGCTAGTGTGCTAAAACAATGTAAGTTCTTAAGTGTTGTCTAAATTAAAATGAAAACTTTCTAAAATGAGAGGATTGTTTTATCCAATAATGTCAAACCAATGAAGCTATTTTTAATCAAGCCAAAACAGTCTAATCTAACAGAAAGATTTAGGGTATGTATGGGGAGAAGTCCGTTTCTTTCACAAACCACTCCAAAGTTGTTGGATTGAGATTTTACATTTTAAAATTTATGTAAAATAATATTTTATACAAATCTTGAAGTGTTAAACCTCGATCTAACGGCTGAGAGGTAATTTACAAAAGCAACCCACCTTCTTGTAACATAACTCAACAAGAGAAAGATAATTGGTACATTTTATTTGGCCTGATATTAGGAGTTCAAGCTCCTAAAGATTTGAATTAGGTAAAGATTACTCTTTATTTAAGATCTCATAATATATAGAAGTTGATGAACCTGGTTCTGGCCGGGGGTCATTACCTGGTTCGGTGAGGCAACTCTGGGTCAAAGGTCGCCTGCAAGTCAATGAACACACAGGGGTGGCCCTGCGATTCACCTCCGATGCGATTCACCTCGAATGAGAGCGTACCTTTTTCCAGTGTGAAGGGTTAACCTTTTATACTGGCTGAGGTGATCTGGCGTGATCTTGCCATAAATGCCTGGATGCTTAATTGTGATCCTGGCTGATCTGATTGTGATCCTTGGCTCCCAAGTAATTTCCTTTTCTGTGAAAGGTGCCTTGATGGCTAAGGCGTTATCAAGGGAAAGGATCTCTGAGTGATTTGCCTTGATTGACAGCGGATCTTGATCGATCCTTAATTGGCTCCTAATTGATTCAGGGAATGTTTCTTTATTCTTCGCTCCGTGGGCGCCCTCACTCTCCGTGCTTATGGGCGCTCTTGTCCTGGCAAGATGTAGGGCGTTCACGACCCTTCAACTTGTCCAGTGGGTATTTGGCGCATTAGGCCAGGGGCATACGTTGTCATTTGGGCCTCCTAATTATTGGGTCTATTATCAGAAGTGATTTTTTTTAATAAAAATGTGTCTTATAATACTCAAATTTAAAATCTTGTTCATACAGACTAAAGCACTTGTCACTTCAATTAACTATTTATCAATAATTGGTTTTAAAAAAAAAACTATTTATCGATCATATATTAATTTCCTTTATTTTATATGAAAAATTGAATATACTCAATAATTTAGCAAGAGAATGAGCAACTCGATTTGATCATCTTTTTATCCACGACAAAGAAAAATGATCAAAATTACAACTAAACTCTGTAATAGTAGATGATTACTTGGTTCTTTGTACAGAAGGTAGATTTTATCAATTTAAAATTATTAAATACTTATCACTTATGCAAGGTTGACAATTAAAATGGATTTCATTAAACATAATATTTTCACAATATGATTCAATATAATCAAAGAGGATGACCCTTTGCAAAAACAATTAAAAGAAGGGTTATTAACATCTTTTATCGGATCACCCAAGTGGATTTGGTCTAGTGGAAGCATGCTAGGACTGTTAAGACTCTCGAGGTGCAAAAGGACCATAGGTCTCGGGCTCGAATCCTTACGGAGAACATCCCCTGGGGAGGCACCATACCCTAATTGCTCCCGGTGCAGGGACTGTGAAGTTCCCCCTCCATAGTTTTTCTATGAAAAAAAAAAACATCTTTTATCGGATCAAACTAATCAAACCACATAGAATTTGAAGCTTGTAAATAAGTTTAACTCCATTCCAATTGCATGATAAATTAACCTTATGAAATATAATAATTAAGTGACAAGATACAACCTTATAAGTTATATCTTCTCTCGCGTTTTATATTAATGTTTTGAAGGATTGTAATCCTTTGCCTGCAAACTTTGTGAATGCGAATGAGTTTATCGCGTCTTTGAGTAATGGCCCGAGTAATTCCATGAACTCTCATACCGTGGTGAACTCATCCAATGGGACATAACTCCTAGTCTGCTCTGTGTTTTTTCTTCACCGTTTTTTATAGTGACAAGATATAAATAAGAAAAAGCACTCAAACATTTTTTTAAAAAAAAAAACTCAAAATCGATTATTAGCTTCATTGAAATTTATTCAGGTAACCATCGATACAAAGGTTCAAACATCTAAACAAATAAGCCTCCCAAATTAAAAGAACAATCTTAATTAACCTAAATCTAGCTAGCTAGATCAATCTTCTTCATAATGTAACTCTAATGATCATAATTAGGAATTAAAACAAGCCCAGACTCTATATTGGTGACATCCTCCAATAGTATCTTATAATGCTCCTCCACTTGTTCAGCTGTTTTATCACCAACCAATTTTGCTATTATCTTCCATCGATCTTCTCTATCTTCTTCAATATAAGCAAGTGCATTCTCAAATATCTTGTTCTCTTTTGCTGTCCACGAACATATTTTTTCTGAGCTAATAGCCATAGTCACACCGCTGGAATTAATTTGTGTTAAGTGATGAATGAAGAACACAGATTAGATATCGATATCTGGTTGAACTATTTATAATGGAATTGAAACCATGTAATGGATAAATGCAGATCTTGATGAGATTAATTAGCAAGCGAAAATAATTTACGATAATTGTTGGCGTATTTATCTAGTAAATGTTACAATTCTGAACTCTAATTAAATACTGAACACGTTAAAAGAATATATGACGTTAGAGAAAGATAAGGTCTTTTTTTGGCTTGATTAGAGAAAGATAAGGTTAAGTAAAGAAAACTCATCATGATAAAGATAAAATAATATTGTAGTGATAAAATTTGGCAAAATACTCATTTCGTTTCAAAACTTTATACTAACTGTTAATTTCGTCTTTAATCTTTTTTTACTGTCAATTTCACCTATAATGTTTCACATTTTGATCAATTTTATTATTTGCTCTTATTTTAGTCAAATATTTACGACAAATTTCTATGTGGTTAATGATATGGAATGTAAAATTGATAGAAAAAAAAATCAACTCTTAACATAGATTGAAAAACAGAATGCAGTCTGTCGTTAATTTATTGAAAGAAGTTAGTCAAAGGATAAAATTGACAAAAATATAAAATATTGGAGACCAAATTGATCATAAAAATATATTGGGACGAAATTGATAGTTGGTATAATGTTTGGGGACAAAATTAATGTTTTTGCCGATAAAATTGTATCAACTTAACTTACACGACGAGATTTTGTATCAACTTAACTTCAACATAAAATATAATGTACTTTTTAAAATCTCGAGCTTTATTAGGTATTTAATTAGGAGGCCAATGGTTATCTTGTTTCATTGGATTTACTATTTCTGCATTTAATTAACTAATTTAATCTACTTTTGTTTTTATCTTCAGTTTATTACTATCTTTTTCATGATTCTTGAGTTTATCACGTGGGAGTATGCAGCAGCAATTTCTGATGGGATCATCATCCATGATTTCTTTACTTTTATTTGTTTTTCCAAATGAGGTATTTTTGGGGCCAGAGTTCCATATATACAAAGGTTTTTCAACCTTTGCATATTTATGTACTTTAATAAATTATATCTATTATTATATACTGCTTTGAAATATTCTCGAAGTTCATATTTTAAAATCATATATTAATTTAACAGATTTTTGTTTCCCAATTATGAAGTTTTTATATTTATAAATTAGGCAAAAGTGCACTTTTGGTCCCATAACTTTGGCAAAGGTTTCAATTTGGTCCCATAACTTTTTTTGTTGCAATTTTGGTCCCATAACTTTGGCAAAGGTCTCAATTTGGTCCCATAACTTTTTTTGTTGCAATTTTAGTCCCATAAATTCTAAAAACGTCTCACCGTTGATCCCAAGCTGATTTCCATCCATTTCATAACTTCACCTATATTTGCCACATCATCATCCAACTCAGTATGTCAGATCATCTTTAGCGCCAGATAATGGATGAAAATCAGTATTGGGACCAACGGTGAGACATTTTCAAAAGTTATGAGACCAAAATTGTAACAAAAAAGGTTATGGGACCAAATTGAGACCTTTGTCAAAGTTATGGGACCAAAATTGCAACAAAAAAAGTTATGAGACCAAATTGAAACCTTTGCCAAAGTTATGGGATCAAAAGTGCACTTTAGCCTATAATTATTATACATGTGATTTTTTAATTTAACACATTTTTATTATATTAAATTTAAATTTTTCTACAAGTTATAAGAAAACAAGACAAAATTACTATTTTCTTTTCTTTTTTATAATCAGACAATAATATTATTTTACTCCCTAAACTTTATATCAATGTTCAATTTCATTTTTAATAATTTTTTGTTGTCAATTTTTTTCCTAATACTTTACATTTTCGTCAATTCCTTCATTTAATTAACTTTTTTTAATAAATTAATGACAAATTTCATCTTGTTTTCCAATCTAAATAATAAGAATCAAGATCCAAACAATACAAATAAGAAGGAAATATAAAAAATGGAAAGATAGAGATGAAGAAATGTGTGATCCTATGAAGCATGGACACTTTATTTTGACAGTTTGTCGCTGTGTCAGACTCATGTCCGTGTCCGATACCCGTCCGACACCCATACGACACATATTCATAAGTTTCAGAATATAAAATTAATTTTTGTGACTTTATCATGACAAACAATAGAAAATAATATCATATATGACATATATTATGAATAGATATTGTTTAAAATTTTCACTAAATTTATGGATTTTTAATTATTTATATATATATATATGTCGTTTCGTGTTGTATAATTTTAAGAATCTGACGTATTCGTGTTGTGTCCCATATCCGTATCAGTGTCCATGCTTCATACATCTAATTTTCTTAAAAAAAGTATTAAAAATAACACACATAGAAGTCCTTTGGAGTAAAGTAACTTTAAGATAAATGTCTACGAACCTAGGAAGCATGGACACTTCATTTTGAGGGTGTGTCGCCGTGTCAGACACGTGTCAGTGTCCGACACTCGTACGACACCGACACGACACATATTCACAAATTTTAGAATATAAATCAAATTTTTATAACTTTAACATGACAGACAAAATAAAATAATAGTAGATATGACATATATTATGAATAAAAATTATAATTTTAAATTTTTCATTAAAAATTATGAATATTTAATTATTTTTATATATAAATATATGCCGTGTCGTGTCATGTAATTTTGAAAGTTTGGCGTGTCGCTGTGTCCGTGTCCGTGTCGTGTCCCGTGTCCGTGTCAGTGTCCATGCTTCATAGCTACGAACTAAAATTCCACACAAATTAGAATACCAAAAGCTATGTATTATACTCTTGCATCTCCAATATGGGCCTTCTAATTCAGCTGCTCTGCTTGTCTATTACTAACATATTTTTGGATTACCTTGTCATTAGTATCTCTCATTGGTTCATAACTTCATATCCTGAACCATATCACAAAGTTAGAATTTGAATTCTATTTTTAAATTGATGAGTTAAAAATTTCTAACTCAAAAAACCAACCAATGGCCCAATCCAACCCCAACTCAATTAGGTAGTTTGGGTTGGTTTGCAGTGAGTTAGGGTGTAAGCCCAACCTATTGAACATCTTAAGGAGAAGTAAATTTTATTAGTTTAGAGATAAAAAACTCACAAAAAAGCATTGAAACAAGTTTCTTAGCAAATGATTATTGGTACAGAGAGTCAGATATAGGAGTATTGGAGATAACTAGAGTTTTTCTTTTTTTTTTTGGCCAGAAGAGATAACTAGAGTTATGCATGGAGCTTATGCAAAGGAACTAAAATTAGGAATAATCAATTCTAGTTCTAACTGAATTTGATCAATTTAATTTAATTTGAGTGGATCAAAATCAATAGTTTTTTGTTTTTCCAGAATCAAAATCAATAGTTTGATTAGACTAATCTAATAATAATTTTTAAATTTAATTAAATCAGTATTATTATCGGATGACATTAATTAATCAAATATATTAGATTTGTTATGAATAATAATGGTTGTGAATATCCACAATGAACTTTTGATATTCCGTGTATAGAAGTTTGAAGTTTTTTCTGTAACCGTGTTTATCATCTTTAGTTTCCCGTGCACATTAATATGGGTGTATCCCTTCATTATTTGTATTGAATTAGACACATCTCCCTTTCATATCCTTTAGTCTATAAATAAAGGCTTTAGGTGTTGATATAAAGTTGATGATATCAGTTGAATGATAAGAATCACTCTCCCCTCTTACTTTTCTCTATTCTTTGAGTATTCATATTTCTTATATTTTATAACACGTTATCAGCACGAGCCTCTACCGGTTTGAGCTTTTGGCATCTGTGCACGTGTTTACTCATTCAAGCTTTCGACATTTGTTCATGGATCTCTATCCATTTGAGTTTTTGGTAACTGAACATAAGCCTTTATCGGTGAGTTTTTGGTAACTAAGTACGAATAATCTCTTGTGAAGAGGTAAGTTAATTATCTTTCAAGCTTTCTTGTTAACTTACTAAAGGTAAGAAATTTTTATACTCGATTGTTTATCATTATCATAATATATTTTATAAGTTTATTATTGTGGTCGTCTTCTTACGATTTGGAAATGTTTCGTATAGCCTGAAATTAAACTTCATATGATTAAGTTTTCATATGATTAAATAAAGTGACTAAGTCACATGTAATTGCAGTTTCATATAATTAAGTAAAAGGCTTGAAGCCATATTATGTTTTGATTCAATAAGGTTGAATCAATTATTGTATTATTGCCAAAGATTAGTGCATTTAAAGGTTATTGCACATGTTGATAATTTATCAAGGGCAATAGTTTGGTTCTTTGGCTATTGAAGCTGTATAATATCACCCTTGACGGCTAATAGACTTTGGCTATTGAAACTGTCTAATATCAGCCCCGAAGGCTAATAGACTTTGGCTATTGAAGTTGTTTACTATTATACTTGAAGGTTAATAGATTTTGATTATAGAAGCTGTCTAACTTTGTTGGCAATACGCGCAGTGATGTTTTTAGATATCATTCTTATAGGATGAGTGTTCCTTATAATAGCGTTTTATGAGTTTAATTTGCCCTCTAGTTCAACAATGTTTACGTTTTATTATTCTTGTTTATCAATTCCAAAGTGATGGATCATATGTAAGTGCCTTGGTTGTTATTTAATATGTTTCTTCTTATTATAGAAAAAAAAATCTCCACAAATGATTAGAGAAATAATTATAATTATTGTATCAAACTTTTTCATAATATTTTCAATTAGAAATGAATTTTTCAGCATTTTCGGCATTTGACTCCGAGACAAACTTTGAATAGTAGATATGAACTCAAATTAAAGCTGCAAACAGGTAGAGATCAAAAGCACCATTTCTACATTGGCTGAAGATGCATGGTTTACAATATAACACAAAACCATAGAGGATAATTAATAATCCAATATGAAAATACAGCATAATAGTAAATATTAATGTGTTTATATCTCAAGCTGAAATCTCAGCATAATATGTTGATTCTCTCTGTCTCTCTCTCTCCCCACTAAATGGGGTATAATAGATGAGAGAATGGTTAAACTTAAAAAGTGTATAAGCAGCTTCCATCATCACTTCTTGCAGTTGGGTCGAAGTTTTCAGCATTTGGATCAGTACATCCCTCAGGCACTGGTATGTTTACTTGCTGCGCTGCTTTCCCTGCTCAGTCACACACATTCCAACACAAGTTATATACTTACATATACATACATATTTTACAAAATAAAATTGTAAGAATTTGTCTTTAAAAATACAAAGGTTAATCTATGGAAAAACCAGACATTATATTACTTTTTAGTCCAAAAAAAGAACTAATAACTATACTATCTGATTATTTCAATGACTAAACTATATATATCAATATTTGAAGTATTGACTTATTTATATAGTCAAAGTGTATTTTTGGTCCCATAATTTTTTCTCATGTCTCAATTTGGTCCCATAATTTTTTTTGTGACACTTTTAGTCTCATATCTTTGCAAAAGGTAGCAGATTTGGTCCGGTATCACTTTTGGTCCAAATCTTTTGGTCATGTTGCAGAATTGGTCCTATATCTTAGCAAAAAGTTTTACCGTTAGTCCCATCTGACCTAAAAATATGAGATCAATTCTACACTTGACCTAAAGATATGAGACCAATTTTGCTATATGACCAAAAGATATGGGACCAATTATGCAATCTAGCCCAAAGATATGAGAACAAAAGTTGCAAGGCATGACCAAATCTGTAATTTGAACAAAAGATATGAGACCAAAAGTGCAAAAAAAAGTATGAGACCAAATTGAAACCTGAGCAAAAATTGTGGGACCAAATATGCAATTTGACCTATTTAGATTGTTACTTCACTCAATTTTTTTTGGGGTCAAAGTTTCTTTACTCAAATCTTCTTTAAAGTTCCAATTCACAAATCTAATCTAAATCACTATTATATAATCAATTACCATAGAAAGTTCCTCTCTTGATGGAATCCTGATTAGCATCTCCCAAAGCAGCCTCACTCAAATACTTATCAGCCAACTGCACCCTCTTAACATTCTCCTGTTCTTGCACCAACATGAACCCATACTCCAACAGCTTCTCCACCGTCATCTTCGGCTGCTCAAAGCTCGGAGGTCCCTCTTTCGAATTCACAAGCTTCTTCCCAATCCCATCAACTCCCACCCCAGAAATCCACTTCCTCACTTCATCATCATACACTCTCGCCCTCAGAGCCCCAAAAAAGTCAATACTCTGTCCCGGAAAAGTGTCCACTAGCTTCACAACATCTTCTTCTGCAACCCCATCAGTTCTGAAAATCCCCTTACAGACACCAATACGATCGTCACGTGTGGGCGCCCAGTAAAACTTCTCCATTCGACCGTCACGAATGAGTGGCGCGTAAAGTGTGGAGAAGTCGTTGCCGGTGACGATGATGGGGACACGTGGATTCTCTTCTTTGTTGTACATTCCGGGGAGTTGAACGTTGGTGGGGTTGTCGGCGATGTTCATGAGAGTGGCGTTGACCATCTGGTTGTTGACGGTGTATTGGGTGGCGCCGCCCATACGCCCGGCGCCGGCGTCGAGGTCGTTGATGAACAGAGCGCACATTTTGCCCTTCTTGATTATGTCCGCCGCCTCACGGTACCGTTGACGGATGAGCTTCGCCGGCTCTCCGGCGTTGCCGCTTTCCAGCTCTCCAGCACTCATCATGATGGGGCTGCACATATATATATATATATATAATCAATCTTTATTAGCTTCTGTTTAAACATACAGACATGTTAAAATCTAGGCAAAGTAGTAATTTTGTCTAAAATGTTTCACATTTTTGTCATCAGTAGTTTTATCTTTTTTTTCTTACTTTAATTAAATATTAACGACAAAATCTGTGATTAATGATAGGCTAAAGTGCACTTTTAGTCCCATAACTTTTTTTTTTTGTAATTTTGGCCCCATAACTCCTGAAAACGTCTCACCGTTGGTTCTAAATCGATTTCCATTCATTTTCTGCCGTTAAAGATGATCTGACATACTGAGTTGATGACGTGACAGACATGAGTGAAGTGGATTTAACGGCAGATAATGAATGGAAATCAACTTGGGACCAACGGTGAAGCGTTTTCAAAAGTAATGGGACCAAAATTGCAACAAAAAAGTTATGGGATCAAATTGAGACATTTGCCAAAGTTATGGGACCAAAAGTGCACTTTATTAATGATATCTAATGTAAAATTGATAGAAAAAGAAACTCAAATCCTAACTCAGATTGAAAAATATGATGCAATCTGTCGTTAATTTATTGAAAGAAGTTAGTCAAAGGACAAAATTGATCAAAATATAAAACATTGGGGACGAAATTGACAGTTTATGTAAAGTTTGGGGACAAGATTAGTGATTTTGCCTGAAATCTATGAAATCTAAGAAAATTTTGTGAATTTTGACTATATATATATGTATAGAGATAGATATAGAGATACGTTATATATTGTGATGAGTGATGAGGTAACAACTCACTTGATGCCCATCTTGGCGAAGACAAGCTCACATTGGAAGGATTTCCCTTGACCTTTGCCTCCCCAGATACCCAGGATGAGAGGAACCTGTTAATGAATGCATATTAATAATCGCTATGAATCACTTGTGTTTATGACTAAAATATATATATATATACCAGATACCCAGGATGAGAGGAACCTGTTAATGAATGCATATTAATAATCGCTATGAATCACTTGTGTTTATGACTAAAATATATATATATACATAAATATTATGTATGTATACCTTGATGTTGGGAAGGGTCATGAAGTTCTTGGTGATGTGAACAACAAGCTTGTCCATGAAGGCAGGGGCAATGTACAATCCGTCCACGCTGTTGTCCAGGTTGTACCTATAAATCACAAACACACATGCATGCAAAACAGATTCAGATTCAGATTCAATTCAATAAGAGTGTATAGTAGAGCCATGTGTGAGTGTGTGGGACTTACTGTTTAAGACCAGTACTGAGGTACTCATAGGAGCTCATGACAGCATAGTGAGTTCCATCATTTAGGGGAGCCTGGAAGAGAGAATCCACCATACCCTTCCCTCTTGTGATGTCTTGCTGATCATCTGAAATATCATAAGCCAGGCCTCTCCATCTGTCTTTGTCTGTTTGTTGTTCCTCATCAATCTCTTTATCTGCAGCAACAATCTTAAACATTCCTGATGACGAAACCTTGCTGTGTGGGACTCTTGATGATGCAATGATCTTCTTCAAGCTTGTTCCCATGAAAGCTGAACCTCCAGCTCCGGACCCATTGATGCTCAGCTGCAACCATATATCCATACTTAATTACTCTTCTTACCATAATCATTTACAGAGGAACACAAGTCTTGGGTTTATTATAATAGTTAAACTTCTTGGGTATGCCAATTGGTAAGGCTTAAATTTTTCAAGTGTTTCTGTTCAAAACATATGACTAACACTTTGTTTTAGTTTCTTACATATCAATTCTTTGTAATTTAGTCTTTTTTTATTATTTCTTAGTCATTCCATCCATTTTTTAACAGAATTGTCGATGTGTCACGGAACCATGTTATCAGATAATGATGAGTTGATGGCACAATCAGTTTTGTTAAAAAATAGGTATAGAGACTAAAATTCATTTCATATGACTTTGCAAAGGACTAAATTGAGAATGGACATTTAAGAAGGATTCAATTCAAAGAAAATTAATCTGTAATATACCACAATGTGATTTTAGTTGAAAACATAAATATTCAGTCATTAAGTTATAAGAAAATCTTGATTTGTCATTTTTTGTTAAAGAATCTATTAGCAAATCAACTAACAAAGAAAGCAGTGACTAATTTTGTTCTTTAAAATCAAAACCCACTTACTCACAATTCAGGATATGAAATTCTAAGGACAAAATCTGATTAGACTACACCAAACATGAATATCAGACAAGTGTAACAGAGTGTGAAATCAAAAAGGAAAGAAACATACTGGAGTTCTGTTGACTGCTCCAACAGTAGAAAGTGAAGCAGCAGCCATGGCTGTCTGTACCAGTGTTTGTGGCTTAGCTACAGTGAGATACTTCAGAGGCCAATGGAGAGCTAGGATGGCACAAAAGTGTGCAGTGAAGGGACTTATAGTGGCTTCTAAAAATGAGTGTACAGAAAAGCATATCCTTAGGATAACGTTGTAGAATTCTTAACGTCCACAATTTTTGAGATTCAAGATTGCCTGGATGCCACGTGGCAGGCTGATAGAGCCTGCAAATTCTCATTGACCCCTTTGATCTCTTGATTGGCTATGAGGTTGTCGTTGAAGCTTTATCCTACTCCACCAATATGCTAAGGCGTGTTTATTGCCACACAAATCATACTCAAAACAAGACACTTACCAAGCAGTTGATTCAGGTTAACCAAGATCTTAGCTTGAAGACTTAGGAAAATTTCAAGATCCTACCTAACTCAAATGAAATTAGTCTTCGTCTTAATCGTTAATACAAATGGATCTGGAGGCACCATGTTCATAAAAAAACAAGATTTTTTGTGGGTTTTATTCAATTTCAGTCATAAGTTATTTGGGGAAATGAAATTCTTTGATAGTCCATGAAACACTCTAATGTTATCGACTTATCTCTAATTGACATTTTCACAAACACTTGATGTGCAGTATATTTGCTGCGTGTGTTACTTGTGTCCTTTACGAGTCAAGAAACTCAAATTTCAGAATTCAGATTTTAATATGTCAAGATTCAAGAACAAAACAGAACACTATATCGCACAGAAACAGGAAATTTGGTGACTGTGAGATGATTTCATCTTCCACAACGATGCATGGAGCACAAGTTTATCTAAAATGGGAAGATGAATATTAAATTAAATAGGGACCTCATGTAAATTTCTGGTACAACTACGGAAAACAGAGGATTGGGTTTGCTGTAGATAATTGAATACTAACCACTAATTGGTAACAACCAAAGGAATGTGTGACCTTTTCACTTTTGAAGCAAAACCACAACTTTTTGAGTTTCTTCATTCTGTACTTTGTCTGGACCCCATACCGAGGTGTTGGAATTCTTCCTTTCATTTGTTCTAATCCTTGTTTTTTTTTTCATGGAAGAAAAGGAGATTGGAAGAAGAATTCAAGGAAGTTAAAGAAAAAAGTAAAAAAGATAAGGTTTTTACTTCTTTAACTAGAGGATAATGCAGCTGATATCATTTTAATTCACATAATAGGAAAATAAGATAATGGTAGAAATCCTGTATGTATCTGAACTTACCCTGCTTTTTCTACACTAATTATCTCATTTTTAATTTTATAGGAGCAAGATTTTTATTTGTTTTTGTGCCTCAACACCCATTACAAATCATCCTTATAATTTTTTTTAACGGCAAAGATACTAATTTCGTATCTAAAGTTTCCATCAACAGTCAATTTCATCCTTAATCTTTTTTTACAGTCAATTTTGTCTCTAATATTTCACATTTCTGGCAATTTTATCATTTGTTCTTACTTTAGCCAAATATTAATGACAGAATCGACCTACTAATGATATGTAATGTAATATTGATAGAAAAAGAAACTCAAATCCTAACTCAGAATAAAAAATAGAATACAGTCTGTCATTAATTTATTGAACAAAGTTAGTCTAAGGATAAAATTGATCAAAATGTAAAAAATTAGGAACGAAATTGACAGCAAAAAATATAGAGGACGAAATTAACAGTTGGTATAAAGTTTAGAGATGAAATTACTATTTTTTCCTTTCTTTTTTTTAACCAACCAACCGATTGTTAAAGCCCTGAAATAACCTTTTTCAATCAGCATCACTTTTAAACCATTCTCCAAATCAAGGCTTAAATTAAGTACCACAATGCTTTTGAAAGTAAACGTCACTAATCCTCCTCAATTTTGGTTATAGTATGTTTATTGTTTACTTTTTTCGATAAGTCATAGTATCTCCTCTGCCTATTCGTGTAACGGTCTAAGCGAAGACTAATCTCATTCGAGCTTCAGAGACGAAATGGTCAACGCTCTTCCAACAATGACAACTTTAGGGATCGAACTTGGATCCTCTCCCTTGGATGTAGTTCGCATAACTGCTACACCAAATACTTGTTTATTATCTTTACTATTTCAGGAAGATTAGTGTAGAAGTAAAACTATCATGTTGTAATATTCGGAGGACGAATCTGTTAGAATGCAAATTTGTTAAAGTATTTGAATTAGATAATCTGAGTTAATTATTGCTCTGACCTATCTTCGAATATTTCAATGGATGACCGAGATAATCAAATTTATTAAGAAAAATATAATAGCAGAGAAAAGAATCAGAAATGAGGAAGAAAGAAATTTGTATTGAATGACTTGAATGAATCTGATTTACAAAGAGACATTTATAGAACCAATATTACAGCTCATGACTAAAACAGAAAGCTAACAGAACTTAACTAATAATGCCAACTCAACTAAACTAACTTGACAGCTAAGCACAACCGAATCTGAAACTAAATGCAGTTGTTAACTGTATATCTCTCATTATCCCCCCTTAAACTGAGGGTGTTTGTCACAAACCCTCAGTTTAGTCCTGAGAGTATTGAAGCGATTATAAGCCAAAGGTTTGGTGAAGATATCTGCTGTTTGATCAAGAGATGGGATATGAGTGATGTCAAGAGATCCTTGAATAACTTTGTCACGAACAAAATAGATGTCTAGCTCCATATGTTTAGTTCTGTTATGAAGAATAGGATTTCTAGACAATGCAACAGCACTAGAATTATCACAGAACACAGTAGGTGTAGAAGCTATAGGAAGACAGAGTTCTTGAAGCAGAGATGATACCCAAGTAATTTCTGTTACTAATGAAGCAATGCCACGATATTCAGCTTCTGTACTTGATCGAGCCACTGTTGGTTGTTTCTTAGAACTCCATGAAATTAAATTGGGTCCTAAATACAAAGCAAAACCAGAAGTTGATCTTCTATCATCTGGATCATTGGCCCAATCTGCATCACAATATCCATTCAAAGTAAAAGAAGAAGCAGGACTAAGTTGAATACCATGTGTATGTGTTCCCTTAAGATATCTCAAGATCCTTTTAACTGCTATCCAATGCTCTTCAAGAGGAGNAAAAAAAAAAAAAAAAAAAAAAAAAAAAAAAAAAAAAGCTAACGTTCTTAATAAAATTTTTGGGAGAGGTTGATTAAGAAAAAAAATATAAAAATGATTAATTTAACATGTGAAGAAGAATTTTAGTGGCATAAAATATCCAATGTATCTCACATTTTCCAAAGTTGACCCAGAGGAGACTTTCAGCAATAACAAATCCTAAAGTGAAGGCATCAAAGTCCTCCTCACTCATTGCCCTCTACGTTTCTTTCCCGTTTCAGTAACTGTCTGAGCGTCCAACTGTGTTTGCTTCCATATCGCTCTTTCTTTCACTAAGCTGAAGCAATGTAAGTGCATTTTCTTCCTCTCATCCATTTGCATTCTCAGTATCAACCTCTATCTTCTTGTTTGATCGTGATTTCCTCTCTCTCTTCATGAAACTCCCATTATTGGTTCTTTCTTTCTTTATGCTCTTATGCGTTGCTTCTGCTTTGAGTTCTGATGGGTTGACTCTGTTATCACTCCTCAATCACTGGACATCTGTGCCTCCTTCCATAAGTTCAAACTGGAGTTCCTCAGATTCCACCCCATGCTCATGGAAAGGAGTAAAATGCAACCATGATAATTATGTGGTCTCCCTTGACCTCACAGCTTTCGGTATTTCTGGTCAACTTGGTCCAGAGATTGAAAACTTGAATCACTTGGAGACCATGGTGTTGAACAAAAATGGTTTCTCAGGAATAATACCCTCAGAGTTAGGTAATTGTAGTCTACTTGAGTATATCGACCTGTCTAACAACCAATTTAGGGGTCACATACCAGATGCCTTGACAAAGTTGCAAAATTTGCGGTATATGAATTTTTATTCTAATCTGCTCACTGGTAAAATACCTGAGTCCTTGTTTCAATTACCTCAATTAGAACAAGTGTACCTTTATTACAACAATATTAGTGGTCCTATCCCCTCTAATATTGGGAATACCACAAAACTGTTGAAGTTGTATCTATCTGGTAATCAGTTGTCAGGGACCATTCCCCCTTCCATAGGGAACTGCAGTAAGTTAGACGCATTGTTTTTGGATGGTAACGTACTGGAGGGAACTCTGCCTCAGAGTCTTAACAATCTCAAGAATCTTGTTTATTTGGATGTCAGCAATAATAACCTTTTCAGGTCTTCTCTTGGTTTTGAATGTAATCCGAATCTCAAGTACCTGGCCATCCGCAATAGCAACATCAGTGGAACAATTCCATCAAGTTTGGGAAACTGCACAAATCTCGGCGTTTTGTATTTGTCAATGAACAACATTACAGGGCTTATCCCCTCAGAGCTAGGAAACCTTGCCAACCTTTATGATCTGAATCTTGCTCAAAACAACTTAGAAGGTCCTTTGCCGCAGCAGCTATCATACTGTTCAAGAATGGGAAGGTTTGATGTTGGATTCAATTCTCTAACTGGCTCGTTACCTCCAAGTTTGAGAAACTGGACGATGCTAGAATATTTGAGATTAAGTGAGAATAATTTTAGTGGGGTTATCCCTTCTTTCTTGTCAGAATATAACCTGCTTGTTGACTTAGAACTTGGTGGAAATATGTTTCGTGGTGACATTCCTACATCAATAGGAGATAAGCTATCTTTCTTAAATAGGTTGAATCTCAGTGCTAACAAATTGACAGGTAATATTCCTTGGGGATTTGTGGGGCTGCAAAAGCTCGAAATTTTGGATATATCCTTTAACAATTTGACAGGAGACCTAAAGATCCTCACTGACCTTCCTTCACTAACGCAAGTAAATATTTCATACAATTTCTTTGTTGGTACTCTACCTGAACAGCTAATGAAGTATCTCAATTCTTCTCCATCATCATTCTTGGGCAATCCTGGCCTATGTGTCCCTTGTCCAGGTTTTTTTGGCTTAAGTTGCTCTGAAATAAGCAACTTGAAGTTGAAGCCATGTGGCATAGACGAATCCACATCCAAACCCAAATCAACAAATCACAAAGTTTCCAATTTCGTGATTTTGATAGTAGAAATTGGGTCCCCAATGTTTGTTGCCATTTTGTTAATAAAACTCATTCACATGCATCTTTCTGGCCAATTATTATCATGGGAAGACGTCATTGCCTATGATGAAGAGGAGCATGAGCTGTGGTCTTTAATGAGAGAACATGGATTAGAAAATCGAATTATTGACCTAAGATGCAAGGGGGAAGTGATGAAAGCCACAGAGAATCTAGATGATCAATATATAATTGGCAGAGGAGGGTATGGAACTGTTTACAAAGCCAAATTTGATTTTGGAGTTATTGCGGTAAAGAAACTTGAAGTTGCAAAGAGCAAAAGGAAGAGATTAAGCATGGCTACAGAAATTGGAATCATTACGAAGATTAGGCATCAAAATGTGGCAAAATCTCTAGGCTATTGGATAGGAAAGGAGTACGGTTTAATATTCTACACATATATGGAAAATGGGAGCCTTCATGATGTTTTGCATAAAGATGATCCACCACAATCCTTAGATTGGAATGTTCGCTATATGATAGCTGTTGGAATTGCCAAGGGACTGTCATATCTTCATCACAGATGTGATCCTCCTATAGTGCATCGAGACATCAACCCGAAGAATATACTTCTTGATTCTGACATGGAGCCTTATATTACCGATTTTGGTTTAGCCATTACTTTGAATCAGTCCTCTACAAGGAGAATGCGGTCAACATATCATCTAGGTACACGAGGTTTTATAGCACCTGGTAACTGTTCTTATTCCATATTCAGTTGATTAATTTTCAATTTCTTACATGAAATTTATGTTTACTCCATTTATAATAAAAGGACCAGATTCCAGCCTCTAAGATGAACATACCTCTTCAAATAATACATTAGTAATATAGACAATCTCATACAAAAGAAAAAAGGGATTGATAGACATCAAATGTATGCTTCCCTCACAATTTCTCTGATGATTTAACTTTTAAACATGTTTACTTTGTCTTGTGACAGAGATTGCACATACAGTAGAGGCAAGCTGTGAATTTGATGTATATAGTTATGGGGTGCTTTTGCTAGAGCTCATGACCAGAAAGAAAGTAATAGATTCTTCATTTGAGGAAGAGAAAACCACTTTAGTAGGTTGGTTTAAATCTGTATGGAGGGAAACAAGAGAAATTGAAGAGATTGTTGATTCAAGTCTCTCAAGTGAACTTTCAGATTTAAATGTAGTGGCACAAGTTATCAAAGTGCTTTCAGTGGCTTTGATTTGTACTCAAACAGATCCAGGAAAGAGATTGAAGATGAGAGATGTAATCAAAATCTATGAATCACCCACAGATCAAGGTAGCAATTAACAATGGCTTCGTTTTATTCACATCCATGTAATGTCATGTTGAAAATCTGAATATTAAATATTACTGTATGACAGCTTTTGTTTTTATCTTTTGTTGGAGTTTCAGATGATGTTGCCCATGAAGTATTGAGTAATTGACATTATATTTAATGATAACACTATTTCACTTGGCTTGATTCAATAAAAAACAACAAATTATGGAATCATCATGCTTCCTTTTCACTATTATTGCTGCTTTCAGTAACTCATTATTAGTTTTCTATTTTCAACTGAGCTGGTTGAGCCATGACTCCATTTCATCGTAGGATTGTAAGTGATACTGAGATTTAAGCTGCTCAGAACTATTTAAAGGGCTGTGAGGCTTACGCCTTGTCTGATTTATACAGGAATTTTTGTTCAAAATGACAGAACTTCATTTCATTTGGGAAGTGCCCTCGCCACTGCTACTGCCTCTATTTATACGCAGGTAAGTTTTTAGATAGCAAGATTACCATGAAAATAGAAATTTGGAGACTTTTTTCTTTCTGGTTCTATTATGAACAAAGCTATGCATTTTCTTTACTATTGCAACTTTTAGAAACATGAACACAGTGGCATCAGTTGATCCATATAGCCGACCCTACCTAGTGGGAAAAGTCTTTGATTGTTGTTATTGTTGTTATTGTTGCAACATTTAGAAACATTTTATACATGTTCTCACAAACAAGCAATTTTTTTTTTATTTGCACTAATCATTGATAAATTCAAAAATTCCAATAATTTCTTTTTTTTTTTTTTCAAATAAACTGGGTTGTTATTGGGGAGTAATATGTACAAATAGTCATGCCAAACAACCCAAACCCCCTTTCTAGTTTGTACATTTAGTATATACTTCAACTGGCTAAGGAGCTAAGCAAGTGATCGAATCTGGCATATTAATTGTGTGACATGGAATAAGATCTGGCACACCAAACGTATGCGATGAACTGCAAAAGAGGCTGAGTTAGCTGTCATTGGTAATAGGCAATATCACTCCTTTATAAATATTCAAAACAGTTAAAGGTTCAAGGATCAAGAGTGGCCTTTTCTATAAATTTTGTCATACGAGTTTTTGTTTTAGTAATCTCATTGTGACAAGCTGGGAATTGGATTGTGCTTGTGTTTAGGCTCGAACCTTTGTTATAATAGGCCTTCCTGGTGATGTAAAACAGAGAGAACTTCCGAATCTTCTGAGGTGGTTGCCTGGATACAAAGCTTCTCAATTGAGTTTCATACATGGAAGACCTATTGGTTATGCTCTCTTCAACACAGCACATGAAGCAGTTCTGGCCAAAGACATTCTTCAGGTTGACCTATTTGATGTAGATGTACTCTAGGATGTTATCTTCCTTCATTTCCTGGAAGAGTGACTTCTTTTACTTTTCAGGACTTGGTCTTTGATGCAGAGGCAAACTCAGTGCTTTCCACACAGATGGCCGATAAACAATATTTTTTAATAAGAGGTGGTCTTCTATAAACTTTTAGTTTATTAGCTTGAATTCAGATTAAAAATATTTGATTTCATAGGGGATCTTGGGTGAAGTTAATGTAATTTGCAATTTCAGAAGGCATTTTGGGGTCAACCTTATCAACATAGAATATTTTCCTCTCTTCTATCTCCAATCCCCCTTTTGTTTTCATATTTTTTTCCCCGTGGTTACCGGTAGAGAAACCTTAGTTTGAAATGTAGAAATTTGGTGGTGTTTTCTTTTACCTTCCATTTAAAATAATAATAATGTTGCAAACATCACCCTTTTGCCAGTGAAGCATGATAATTTTGTAAGAAGCATGGATAATGACACAAACACTGAGCATGGCACAGATATAAGCAAGCCAATACAGCAGAATTGTACTAGTTCAGGTATTCTTTAAACATGGTTTCGTGCTGGATATACATACATCCCTCTGACTGTACACTACTACTACTCCTATATCATTATATCATGTTAAATGTGATTTGTTTGAGAGCGTTTCAATACAAATATATTGAGAAGTACAAGAGATTTTCACTCTTGTGTTCTCAATGTTATTATTCATTTAAACTTATAAATTGATTATACAGGTTCATATGATCGAGGCAAAGGATTATGCACTGCTGGGTATGACCCTCACATTGATTATGCAAGTGCAAGCCCTCCTTCTTCTAATCATCCCCCTCCTGATGTTCAGGGAATGTATGAGTATGTACTATACCAACATAATTCTAACCCTATAAATAATTATCCCAGAAAAGAAAAGACATGGTAATGGGATTAGTGTTTACAAGTCATATATGCTTGTTCTTATTTTGTAACACTGACTGTTTATTTGTTTTGCCTGATCCAGATATATGGCTTCATCTTCACATCATCCATTTGCCAGCCTTCATGATGTTTTGCATGTATGGGATCCAGCAGTGACAACCTTGGAGTGGAATATCCGCTATAAGATAGCCGTTGGAATTGCACAAGAACTGGCAAAACTCCTTCATGACTGTTATCCTCACTCAGTGCATCTCTATATAAGTCCAAAGACTATATATCTTGACTCTGACATGGAACCTCATATTGGTGATTTTGGTGTTTCCATGCCTTTGAATCAGGCCTCTTCTCTGACAAGTGAGCCATCCAATTATTTTTCAGAAGGTACAATGGGTATATTCCACCATTTAGCACTTCTATACTTAATTGATTAGCTGTTTTTCCTTGTTAGATAAAATTTTCATATGTATTAACAACAACATGCTTGTTTGCTCTGGCCTTTTATAGAGAATGGATATATGATGGAAGAGGGTATTGCATCTGATATATATAATTTTGGGGTAGTTTTGCTTGAGCTAATAACTGGGAAGAAGGCATTAGATCCATCGTTTCTAAACAAAATGACTTTAGTTGGACGGGTTCGATCCATCTGGATGGAAACAAGAGATCTTGACAAAATTGTTGATTCAAGACTTGCAAGGGAATTTGACTCGAACGTAGAGGTACAAGTTACTGAAGTGCTTTCTGTTGCTTTGTTATGCACTGAGAAGGATCCACGCAAGAGACCCACAATTAGGACCATTATTAAGCTTCTTGGAGACAATTATAAAAACCAAGTGTGCACTGCTTGACTTGATTGTTAAATTCTCAATTGTGTGTATGTGTGTGACCTCCCAACAGAAAAATATAGCAGAAAAGAAAACACATAAACCATAGAGAACTGATGGATGTATTATAGAATCAGAATGTACATGGTGTATCACGGGCTTGAATGTAAGAAAGGTTATTTCAATGATCACATATTCATAATGCAATGTATTAAGTCAGGGTGCTGTAGCAAAAATATCAGGTACAATTATTTCTGCATAAGTTCTAATCTTGATGTAGTACAGATTTTTTCCTGGAAAATATCTCAGTTTTTGGTAGCTAGTTCATTTGTCTTTGTAGTTAATTTTGTGTTCTTGGGTATGAAGAAACTTGACAAATACTTGCATAGTTTAGTGTGAAAGTTTGTATCTTTATTATTATTCTTTACTCACAGAACAATAGATGTAAATATGGTCATAAGCAAATGAAGATTTTGAGAGTGGAGGTAGCAATGGGGAACCTTGTTTGCTGCATTTTGAGTTTGAGTCAGCATATGTGAATATATTATGCAGTCATCCATGACTTGGCAATTTTATTATGTAGAAGTAGAAGTGATATTTTTAATGGCCTGATGTAGAAGAGGATTTAATTGGTTGGGTTAGAGGGTAACTTAAAGGCTCCTTCCATTTTCGATTTTCTGGGTTTTATGGATGCAGATCCTTGAAGTTAAGTAAACGTGAATTCCTTTTTTTTTTTTTTTCAAATTATTTTCCATTGGTAGAAAATCAAAGTCCATCAACATTTCATGACTAAGTCCAAAAGAACCATGGATCCATTTCCATGTTGTACCTTGTAAATTACCAGCTTTCTCCTTCAGCTCAGTTCTCAAACTCTACAAACGCCAAGGTTTCATGGCTTCTGGTAATTTGGACAGAGCAAATGACTAATGAAACAATATATATACACACACATTTATATGTACTAGTGGTGTTCGCGTGCGTTGCACGCGTTATATTAATTCATCTATTAGTATATCTTTTGTGATAATTATTTATTGGTATATTATGTGTTAGTCTAAAAAATGGTTAAATTTTCATATTGACCCCTCAAGTATTAAATGAGTTTCATTTTGATCCTTAAGTTATTCTTCATTTTGTTTTAGTCTCAAAAATTTCTTTTTTGTGATCACCGTTAGTTTCTATCATGATCTAATAAACTTGTAGATCATTTTTTTAAAAAAGTTATTATTTAATCCTACATTAACTAACAAAATTTCACTTTGTTGACATAATATTCTTAAATTCGTGACATTCTTGATGCTTTAATTTAACTTTTAATTACAATTACATTGACGTGATTTTTTTATTTATATTTTGAAAAATAATAAAAATAAAAAGGATAAAAATATTTCTATTATTTCGTAATTAAGAAGTAATTTAGAGTTTCGATGATTTTAGGTCAGAAATGTAAAGTTGGGTAATAAAAATACATAACTGTATTTGCAAGTTGGGTCATTAAAAAAAATAGGGCAAATCTCATATGCAGAAAATTAAACCCAATTAGAATATTTTTCTGCCTTTGCTACAGTATGGATAGATAGAAATAGACTTGACAGTTGAGGGGGTTTAATAGCAACATGTGGAGGGAGGAGTTACATGTGTGAGTGAAATGGTGGTGAATGGTGATCATCAAATAGGTTAAAGATTTTGTTACATTGATAGAGGTGGATCCTCTAAAATCAAATTTCCTGCATTTTTCTATATTGAAACAAATATAGGATCCTTGGATTATTGAAAAATAATATGGACCCTTGGATAAATTGTAAATTCTCTTCTTCTTTTTTCATTGAAAAAGGAGCAATTATAATAAAAGAAACCCAAGGTCCAGGATTACAAAGAGAAAAAGACAAAAATCCTAACCTATGGCTTTTCTTCTGGGATACACACATGGGATACACACAGTAGCGAATTGAACTTAGATCTAAGTTGAGCGATGTTGACGGCAGGCGAAAAGAGTTACGCAACGATGGGTGATTAGTGGAGCAGCGAGAAGAGGCCAGGGCGGAGGCGGAGGCCGACGATGGTAGAGGCCGCGAATAGTTGGAGCAACGGCGACGGTTGTTCCGGCGAGACGGCGACAGTGTAAAGCAGAGGTGGGAGAACTCTGCTCGCGATTTCGAACTCATCGACACCATCAAGTCCGCTGTGGAGAATAATAAGGAGCAATAAACCTCGTCATATATTTGCACAATGAAAGTAAAGGCAATTGTAAATGAATGAAGATAAAAGAGTAAAGGCAATTGTAGATGAATAAATAATTTTGAGACGTGATAAATTTCCATCTAAAAAGAGTGATTTGTTTATATATACATCATGGAAATAGGCAAGTACCTTGGGAGATCCAACAAAATTTACGAATTGTACTTATAATGTTTCTTTGTATTATGTGGTTTGGATAACTATTTATACTTGATCATAAGACATGATTGATAAGATATATACTTTCATTTGAAAGACATGTCTATTACCAATTAATAAACACTATTTAAAAGATATCTCTTCATAACAAAAGACATGTCTTTTAATGAACCAAAAGGTATATTTTAGGGACAAAAGAGGTATCTTTTGAGAAAAAAAATAAGAAGGTATCTTTGAGAAATGAAAAGATATGTTTAAGGGTATTATAGGAAGTCAAATCTTTAAAGCAACCTGCTTTTTTTATAGATAGAAAAGATTTATTTGGAGAGTGATGAACGTGGGTTAAAAAATTTGGTCGTAGCCAACTTTTTTAATCAATATATATATAATGGAGTGATGAACGTGGGTGTGGGTGATCGACTAAATTTGGATTAAAAGTAGTAAGTTTTACCCATTGTGAATGAACCCAACAACTTGGTCGTGAATGACAAATGGAACGAACTCAATTTGATTTTCCTACAAATTAAACCGATTCAGTATCAGTAACATAGATACATATAGAGAGGCCAGAAATCATAGTAATTTAATAAAGTTATATATCTACGGAACTTACAGAACCACGGTTGCAGAATTGGACTTTGTGGGAGAAGCCTTGGAGATAAGAAGAGGTATCTTGTGTGGCATTTCCATAATAAGGTACAGAAAAGACATCGTCCCATGTGAAAGAGCTTGCGAGTAGTGAGCCAGAAGAAGAAGAAGAAAAAAGCTTGATGGAATAACGTGAAGGAAATTGTGTTGGATTATTTTATAATATTTCATTATGTGGCCCATGTGACTAATGGACTGGGTCTAATTAAAGGAGGCCCAATGTGATGGTTGTTGGCCTTAGGAGGAACTAGAGCCTAGTAGGGTTTTATATATACCCTTCCCTCTTCCTTCATGATAGACACAAGCCTCACATTTGAGATTAGAGGATAAGGAAATGAGAGGTTCTCAACCATCAGAGAACATGTAGAGAAGAAGGGCAGAGGGAAGAAACTCTCTTCAAGATTTCAAGATCAAGAACCAAGGTACACATATTTCTTCTACTCATCAAGTTTTGAGTATTAAAGTTTTATCTTACAAATTGAAGAGCAAATTTCATGGGAAAAGGATTAGGTGTGGAAGAAGGAGAGGCTTGAGATCTGCAAGCAGTAGCCAAGTTGCAAAATGACGCCATTTTGATTCATGTGACTCCGTAGGACTGTCTGTTGCTATGCTTGAAGACAACTATAATACTATTTGATTATGCTATTATTTTTTTAAAAAAATTTTAAGCTCATCATTTTTAAAACGTGTGAAACAATGAGAGATAAATCGTTAACTCAGTAAANTCACATTTGATTTTGTTAGGATTTCCTATAATCATCTTGAAAGAAATCTTTGTGTGATTATGGTGAATAAATCAAATGATGATACTATAATTAAAGTTGCATGTGTTAATGGCTTCCCACTATGAGTAAAACTTACATAAACTCGTACTGTGCGTATGCATCCATCTATGGTTATATGCGTTTTTCTCTGCTGCTATTTGTGAAGGAAGGTTTTGTTTTCACAATAAAGTTTGGGCCCCACAATGTCTATTCCCATTATTGCAAATTTGAATTTTCTTGTACTGTGCGTTGATTTTTTATGGCTTTGGAAATGAGATGTGTATTAGTGGGCCCAAGATGCTTTTCATGAGTTAAGGTCCGTGGGTTCTCCAAATTGATTTCTAAAGGTTGATGTTGATATGCATATATATATATATATATGTGTGTTTTGTGAGTATGCCTTGTTTGGTTGAATGGCTTATGAAGAACAAATAAATTGAGAGTTGTATTAAAAGTTTGTTTTACAACAATAAATATGTATATATTTGTTCTTGTATGGGTACTCTTATATGTATATGAAAGATGAATGGATGAACTCATATATCTTATTAAATTTATTGTTCTCATGTATATGATATATTGGGATCAAGATATATGAATTAAAGTTTTGAAATAGTTCTTCAAGTGTAAAGTTATACAAATGAAATTGGAGATTTAGTATCTCAAGTAAAGTTTACATATATTAAATATTTAAATGAAAAGGAAAACTTGTTAGTCACCAAAGTGGCCTAGTTTAAAAAGTATTTAAATATTTAATTATTTATGTCAATTGTTCTTGATGATGTGATGCAATTAAATTATATGAAAAGTTAGATTGAACAATTGAGATCATTAATTGTAATGCTAGGAGATTACCCAAAGGTGGATCATTGCTTATGATTATTGACATTAAAGGGATTTATTAATATGCTTGGTGAATATGTTTGTATGTCCAAAGATAGCATGCATGTTAACTATAGTATTTTGATAGTCCATTAAAGTATGATCTTGTTTGCATCAATATTGGTTAAGGCTATGTATTTAAG